>JAPTMU010000059.1:445633-520815 GCA_028583405.1 Pogonophryne albipinna | reverse complement strand
TGATCCAACAGGCAGGAACATAGAACCATAACCCCTCTATCAGCTGATCCAACAGGCAGGAGCATAGAACCATAACACCTATATCAGCTGATCCAACAGGCAGAACATAGAACCATAACACCTCTATCAGCTGATCCAACAGGCAGGAGCATAGAACCATAACCCCTCTATCAGCTGATCCAACAGGCAGGAACATAGAACCATAACCCCTCTATCAGTGATCCAACAGCAGGAACATAGAACCATAACCCTCTATCAGCTGATCCAACAGGCAGGAACATAGAACCATAACACCTCTATCAGCTGATCCAACAGGCAGGAACATAGAACCATAACACCTCTATCAGCTGATCAAACAGGCAGGAACATAGAACCATAACCCCTCTATCAGCTGATCCAACAGGCAGGAACATAGAACCATAAACACCTCTATCAGCTGATCCAACAGGCAGGAACATAGAACCATAACACCTCTATCAGCTGATCCAACAGGCAGGAACATAGAACCATAACACCTCTATCAGCTGATCCAACAGGCAGGAACATAGAACCATAACACTCTATCAGCTGATCCAACAGGCAGGAACATAGAACAATAACACCTCTATCAGCTGATCCAACAGGCAGGAACATAGAACCATAACCCTCTATCAGCTGATCCAACAGGCAGGAACATAGAACCATAACACTCTCTCAGCTGATCCAACAGCAGGAACATAGAATCATAACACCTCTATCAGCTGATCCAACAGGCAGGAACATAGAACCATAACCCTCTATCAGCTGATCCAACAGGCAGGAAACATAGAACCATAACCCCTCTATCAGCTGATCCAACAGGCAGGAACATAGAACCATAACCCCTCTATCAGCTGATCCAACAGGCAGGAACATAGAACCAACACCTCTATCAGCTGATCCAACAGGCAGGAACATAGAACCATAACACCTCTATCAGCTGATCCAACAGGCAGGAACATAGAACCATAACCCCTCTATCAGCTGATCCAACAGGCAGGAACATAGAACCATAACCCCTCTATCAGCTGATCCAACAGGCAGGAACATAGAACCATAACACCTCTATCAGCTGATCCAACAGGCAGGAACATAGAACCATAACACCTCTATCAGCTGATCCAACAGCAGGAACATAGAACCATAACACCTCTTTCAGCTGATCCAACAGGCAGGAACATAGAACCATAACACCTCTATCAGCTGATCCAACAGGCAGGAATAGAACCATAACCCCTCTATCAGCTGATCCAACAGGCAGGAACATAGAACCATAACCCCTCTATCAGCTGATCCAACAGGCAGGAACATAGAATCATAACACCTCTATCAGCTGATCCAACAGGCAGGAACATAGAACCATAACCCCTCTATCAGCTGATCCAACAGGCAGGAACATAGAACCATAACACCTCTATCAGCTGATCCAACAGGCAGGAACATAGAACCATAAACACCTCTATCAGCTGATCCAACAGCAGGAGCATAGAACCATAACCCTCTATCAGCTGATCCAACAGGCAGGAACATAGAACCATAACACCTCTATCAGCTGATCCAACAGGCAGGAACATAGAACCATAACCCTCTATCAGCTGATCCAACAGGCAGGAACATAGAACCATAACACCTCTATCAGCTGATCCAACAGGGAGGAGCATAGAACATAACCCCTCTATCAGCTGATCCAACAGGCAGGAACATAGAACCATAACACCTCTATCAGCTGATCCAACAGGCAGGAACATAGAACCATAACCCCTCTATCAGCTGATCCAACAGGCAGGAGCATAGAACCATAACACCTATATCAGCTGATCCAACAGGCAGGAACATAGAACCATAACACCTCTATCAGCTGATCCAACAGGCAGGAACATAGAACCATAACACTCTATCAGCTGATCCAACAGGCAGGAACATAGAACCATAACCCCTCTATCAGTGATCCAACAGGCAGGAACATAGAACCATAACACCTCTATCAGCTGATCCAACAGGCAGGAACATAGAACCAATAACCCCTCTATCAGCTGATCCAACAGGCAGGAACATAGAACCATAACCCTCTATCAGCTGATCCAACAGGCCAGGAAGGACATAGAACCATAACCCCTCTATCAGCTGATCCAACAGGGCAGGAACATAGAACCATAACACCTCTATCAGCTGATCCAACAGCAGGAACATAGACCATAACCCTCTATCAGCTGATCCAACAGGCAGGAACATAGAACCATAACCCCTCTATCAGCTGATCCAACAGGCAGAACATAGAACCATAACCCCTCTATCAGCTGATCCAACAGGCAGGAACATAGAACCATAACCCTCTATCAGCTGATCCAACAGGCAGGAACATAGAACCATAACACCTCTATCAGCTGATCCAACAGCAGGAACATAGAACCATAACAACCTCTATCAGCTGATCCAACAGGCAGGAACATAGAACCTATAACACCTCTATCAGCTGATCCAACAGGCAGGAACATAGAACCTATAACCCCTCTATCAGCTGATCCAACAGGCAGGAACATAGAACCATAACACCTCTATCAGCTGATCCACAGGCAGGAACATAGAACCATAACACCTCTATCAGCTGATCCAACAGGCAGGAACATAGAACCATAACACCTCTATCAGCTGATCCAACAGGCAGGAACATAGAACCATAACACCTCTATCAGCTGATCCAACAGGCAGGAACATAGAACCATAACACCTCTATCAGCTGATCCAACAGGCAGGAACATAGAACCATAACACCTCTATCAGCTGATCCAACAGGCAGGATACATAGAACCATAACACCTCTATCAGCTGATCCAACAGGCAGGAACATAGAACCATAACCCCTCTATCAGCTGATCCAACAGGCAGGAACATAGAACCATAACACCTCTCTCAGCTGATCCAACAGGCAGGAACATAGAATCATAACACACCTCTATCCGCTGATCCAACCAGGCAGGAGCATAGAACCATAACCCCCTCTATCAGCTGATCCAACAGGCAGGAACATAGAACCATAACCCCTCTATCAGCTGATCCAACAGGCAGGAACATAGAACCATAACACCTCTATCAGCTGATCCAACAGGCAGGAACATAGAACCATAACACCTCTATCAGCTGATCCAACAGGCAGGAGCATAGAACCATAACCCCTCTATCAGCTGATCCAACAGGCAGGAACATAGAACCATAACCCCTCTATCAGCTGATCCAACAGGCAGGAACATAGAACCATAACCCCTCTATCAGCTGATCCAACAGGCAGGAACATAGAAACCATAACACCTCTATCAGCTGATCCAACAGGCAGGAACATAGAACCATAACCCCTCTATCAGCTGATCCAACAGGCAGGAACATAGAACCATAACACCTCTATCAGCTGATCCAACAGGCAGGAACATAGAACCATAACCCCTCTATCAGCTGATCCAACAGGCAGGAACATAGAACCATAACACCTCTATCAGCTGATCCAACAGGCAGGAACATAGAACCATAACACCTCTATCAGCTGATCCAACAGGCAGGAACATAGAACCATAACCCCTCTATCAGCTGATCCAACAGGCAGGAACATAGAACCATAACCCTCTATCAGCTGATCCAACAGGCAGGAACATAGAACCATAACCCTCTATCAGCTGATCCAACAGGCAGGAACATAGAACCATAACCCTCTATCAGCTGATCCAACAGGCAGGAACATAGAACCATAACACCTCTATCAGCTGATCCAACAGGCAGGAACATAGAACCATAACACCTCTATCAGCTGATCCAACAGGCAGGAACATAGAACCATAACCCCTCTATCAGCTGATCCAACAGGCAGGAACATAGAACCATAACCCCTCTATCAGCTGATCCAACAGGCAGGAGAACATAGAACCATAACACCCTCTATCAGCTGATCCAACAGGCAGGAACATAGAACCATAACACCTCTATCAGCTGATCCAACAGGCAGGAACATAGAACCATAACCCCTCTATCAGCTGATCCAACAGGCAGGAACATAGAACCATAACCCCTCTATCAGCTGATCCAACAGGCAGGAACATAGAACCATAACACCTCTATCAGCTGATCCAACAGGCAGGAACATAGAACCATAACACCTCTATCAGCTGATCCAACAGGCAGGAACATAGAACCATAACCCCTCTATCAGCTGATCCAACAGGCAGGAACATAGAACCATAACACCTCTATCAGCTGATCCAACAGGCAGGAACATAGAAACCATAACCCCTCTATCAGCTGATCCAACAGGCAGGAACATAGAACCATAACACCTCTATCAGCTGATCCAACAGGCAGGAACATAGAATCATAACACCTCTATCAGCTGATCCAACAGGCAGGAACATAGAACCATAACCCCTCTATCAGCTGATCCAACAGGCAGGAACATAGAACCATAACCCCTCTATCAGCTGATCCAACAGGCAGGAACATAGAACCATAACCCCTCTATCAGCTGATCCAACAGGCAGGAACATAGAACCATAACACCTCTATCAGCTGATCCAACAGGCAGGAACATAGAACCATAACACCTCTATCAGCTGATCCAACAGGCAGGAACATAGAACCATAACCCCTCTATCAGCTGATCCAACAGGCAGGAACATAGAACCATAACCCCTCTATCAGCTGATCCAACAGGCAGGAACATAGAACCATAACACCTCTATCAGCTGATCCAACAGGCAGGAACATAGAACCATAACACCTCTATCAGCTGATCCAACAGGCAGGAACATAGAACCATAACACCTCTTTCAGCTGATCCAACAGGCAGGAACATAGAACCATAACACCTCTATCAGCTGATCCAACAGGCAGGAGCATAGAACCATAACCCCTCTATCAGCTGATCCAACAGGCAGGAACATAGAACCATAACCCCTCTATCAGCTGATCCAACAGGCAGGAACATAGAATCATAACACCTCTATCAGCTGATCCAACAGGCAGGAACATAGAACCATAACCCCTCTATCAGCTGATCCAACAGGCAGGAACATAGAACCATAACACCTCTATCAGCTGATCCAACAGGCAGGAACATAGAACCATAACACCTCTATCAGCTGATCCAACAGGCAGGAGCATAGAACCATAACCCCTCTATCAGCTGATCCAACAGGCAGGAACATAGAACCATAACACCTCTATCAGCTGATCCAACAGGCAGGAACATAGAACCATAACACCTCTATCAGCTGATCCAACAGGCAGGAACATAGAACCATAACACCTCTATCAGCTGATCCAACAGGGAGGAGCATAGAACCATAACCCCTCTATCAGCTGATCCAACAGGCAGGAACATAGAACCATAACACCTCTATCAGCTGATCCAACAGGCAGGAACATAGAACCATAACCCCTCTATCAGCTGATCCAACAGGCAGGAGCATAGAACCATAACACCTATATCAGCTGATCCAACAGGCAGGAACATAGAACCATAACACCTCTATCAGCTGATCCAACAGGCAGGAACATAGAACCATAACACCTCTATCAGCTGATCCAACAGGCAGGAACATAGAACCATAACCCCTCTATCAGCTGATCCAACAGGCAGGAACATAGAACCATAACACCTCTATCAGCTGATCCAACAGGCAGGAACATAGAACCATAACACCTCTATCAGCTGATCCAACAGGCAGGAACATAGAACCATAACCCCTCTATCAGCTGATCCAACAGGCAGGAACATAGAACCATAACCCCTCTATC
This sequence comes from Pogonophryne albipinna, assembly GCA_028583405.1. Classification (NCBI taxonomy): domain Eukaryota; kingdom Metazoa; phylum Chordata; class Actinopteri; order Perciformes; family Artedidraconidae; genus Pogonophryne; species Pogonophryne albipinna. Next base: position 515,019 of record JAPTMU010000059.1, on the reverse strand, counting down.
AGCTGATCCAACAGGCAGGAACATAGAACCATAACCCCTCTATCAGCTGATCCAACAGGCAGGAACATAGAACCATAACCCCTCTATCAGCTGATCCAACAGGCAGGAACATAGAACCATAACCCCTCTATCAGCTGATCCAACAGGCAGGAACATAGAACCATAACCCCTCTATCAGCTGATCCAACAGGCAGGAACATAGAACCATAACCCCTCTATCAGCTGATCCAACAGGCAGGAACATAGAACCATAACCCCTCTATCAGCTGATCCAACAGGCAGGAACATAGAACCATAACACCTCTATCAGCTGATCCAACAGGCAGGAACATAGAACCATAACACCTCTATCAGCTGATCCAACAGGCAGGAACATAGAACCATAACCCCTCTATCAGCTGATCCAACAGGCAGGAACATAGAACCATAACACCTCTATCAGCTGATCCAACAGGCAGGAACATAGAACCATAACACCTCTATCAGCTGATCCAACAGGCAGGAACATAGAACCATAACACCTCTATCAGCTGATCCAACAGGCAGGAACATAGAACCATAACACCTCTATCAGCTGATCCAACAGGCAGGAACATAGAACCATAACACCTCTATCAGCTGATCCAACAGGCAGGAACATAGAACCATAACCCCTCTATCAGCTGATCCAACAGGCAGGAACATAGAACCATAACACCTCTCTCAGCTGATCCAACAGGCAGGAACATAGAATCATAACACCTCTATCAGCTGATCCAACAGGCAGGAACATAGAACCATAACCCCTCTATCAGCTGATCCAACAGGCAGGAACATAGAACCATAACCCCTCTATCAGCTGATCCAACAGACAGGAACATAGAACCATAACCCCTCTATCAGCTGATCCAACAGGCAGGAACATAGAACCATAACCCCTCTATCAGCTGATCCAACAGGCAGGAACATAGAACCATAACACCTCTATCAGCTGATCCAACAGGCAGGAACATAGAACCATAACACCTCTATCAGCTGATCCAACAGGCAGGAGCATAGAACCATAACACCTCTATCAGCTGATCCAACAGGCAGGAACATAGAACCATAACACCTCTATCAGCTGATCCAACAGGCAGGAACATAGAACCATAACCCCTCTATCAGCTGATCCAACAGGCAGGAGCATAGAACCATAACACCTCTATCAGCTGATCCAACAGGCAGGAACATAGAACCATAACACCTCTATCAGCTGATCCAACAGGCAGGAACATAGAACCATAACACCTCTATCAGCTGATCCAACAGGCAGGAACATAGAACCATAACCCCTCTATCAGCTGATCCAACAGGCAGGAACATAGAACCATAACACCTCTATCAGCTGATCCAACAGGCAGGAACATAGAACCATAACACCTCTATCAGCTGATCCAACAGGCAGGAACATAGAACCATAACACCTCTATCAGCTGATCCAACAGGCAGGAACATAGAACCATAACCCCTCTATCAGCTGATCCAACAGGCAGGAACATAGAACCATAACACCTCTCTCAGCTGATCCAACAGGCAGGAACATAGAATCATAACACCTCTATCAGCTGATCCAACAGGCAGGAACATAGAACCATAACCCCTCTATCAGCTGATCCAACAGGCAGGAACATAGAACCATAACACCTCTATCAGCTGATCCAACAAGCAGGAACATAGAACCATAACCCCTCTATCAGCTGATCCAACAGGCAGAAACATAGAACCATAACCCCTCTATCAGCTGATCCAACAGGCAGAAACATAGAACCATAACCCCTCTATCAGCTGATCCAACAGGCAGGAACATAGAACCATAACCCCTCTATCAGCTGATCCAACAGGCAGGAACATAGAACCATAACCCCTCTATCAGCTGATCCAACAGGCAGGAACATAGAACCATAACACCTCTATCAGCTGATCCAACAGGCAGGAACATAGAACCATAACACCTCTATCAGCTGATCCAACAGGCAGGAGCATAGAACCATAACACCTCTATCAGCTGATCCAACAGGCAGGAACATAGAACCATAACACCTCTATCAGCTGATCCAACAGGCAGGAACATAGAACCATAACCCCTCTATCAGCTGATCCAACAGGCAGGAGCATATAACCATAACACCTCTATCAGCTGATCCAACAGGCAGGAACATAGAACCATAACACCTCTATCAGCTGATCCAACAGGCAGGAACATAGAACCATAACACCTCTATCAGCTGATCCAACAGGCAGGAACATAGAACCATAACCCCTCTATCAGCTGATCCAACAGGCAGGAACATAGAACCATAACACCTCTATCAGCTGATCCAACAGGCAGGAACATAGAACCATAACACCTCTATCAGCTGATCCAACAGGCAGGAACATAGAACCATAACCCCTCTATCAGCTGATCCAACAGGCAGGAACATAGAACCATAACCCCTCTATCAGCTGATCCAACAGGCAGGAACATAGAACCATAACCCCTCTATCAGCTGATCCAACAGGCAGGAACATAGAACCATAACCCCTCTATCAGCTGATCCAACAGGCAGGAACATAGAACCATAACCCCTCTATCAGCTGATCCAACAGGCAGGAACATAGAACCATAACCCCTCTATCAGCTGATCCAACAGGCAGGAACATAGAACCATAACCCCTCTATCAGCTGATCCAACAGGCAGGAACATAGAACCATAACACCTCTATCAGCTGATCCAACAGGCAGGAACATAGAACCATAACACCTCTATCAGCTGATCCAACAGGCAGGAACATAGAACCATAACCCCTCTATCAGCTGATCCAACAGGCAGGAACATAGAACCATAACCCCTCTATCAGCTGATCCAACAGGCAGGAACATAGAACCATAACACCTCTATCAGCTGATCCAACAGGCAGGAACATAGAACCATAACACCTCTATCAGCTGATCCAACAGGCAGGAACATAGAACCATAACACCTCTATCAGCTGATCCAACAGGCAGGAACATAGAACCATAACACCTCTATCAGCTGATCCAACAGGCAGGAACATAGAACCATAACACCTCTATCAGCTGATCCAACAGGCAGGAACATAGAACCATAACCCCTCTATCAGCTGATCCAACAGGCAGGAACATAGAACCATAACACCTCTCTCAGCTGATCCAACAGGCAGGAACATAGAATCATAACACCTCTATCAGCTGATCCAACAGGCAGGAACATAGAACCATAACCCCTCTATCAGCTGATCCAACAGGCAGGAACATAGAACCATAACACCTCTATCAGCTGATCCAACAGGCAGGAACATAGAACCATAACCCCTCTATCAGCTGATCCAACAGGCAGGAACATAGAACCATAACCCCTCTATCAGCTGATCCAACAGGCAGGAACATAGAACCATAACCCCTCTATCAGCTGATCCAACAGGCAGGAACATAGAACCATAACCCCTCTATCAGCTGATCCAACAGGCAGAAACATAGAACCATAACCCCTCTATCAGCTGATCCAACAGGCAGGAACATAGAACCATAACCCCTCTATCAGCTGATCCAACAGGCAGGAACATAGAACCATAACACCTCTATCAGCTGATCCAACAGGCAGGAACATAGAACCATAATACCTCTATCAGCTGATCCAACAGGCAGGAGCATAGAACCATAACACCTCTATCAGCTGATCCAACAGGCAGGAACATAGAACCATAACCCCTCTATCAGCTGATCCAACAGGCAGGAACATAGAACCATAACCCCTCTATCAGGTTACAGGTGTGTGTGCTCAGTTAGGACAGTTTGAACTGATACACTGGGTCAAAGTTATGGGCCTTGGAAAATATTCCCCAACAGTTACCTGAGTGTGTGTGTGAGACGTTACCTGAGTGTGTGTGTGAGACGTTACCTGAGTGTGTGTGTGAGACGTTACCTGAGAATGTGTGTGTGTGAGACGTTACCTGAGTGTGTGTGTGAGACGTTACCTAAGTGTGTGTGTGTGTGAGATGTTACCTGAGTGTGTGTGTGTGTGTGTGTGTGTGAGAGAGAGAGAGACATTACCTGAGTGTGTGTGTGAGTGTGTGTGAGAGAGAGACATTACCTGAGTGTGTGTGTGAGATGTTACCTGAGTGTGTGTGTGTGTGTGTGTGTGTGTGTGTGTGTGTGTGTGTGTGTGTGTGTGTGTGTGTGTGTGTGTGTGTGTGTGTGTGTGTGTGTGTGTGTGTGTGTGTGTGTGTGTGTGTGTGTGTGTGTGTGTGTGTGTGTGTGTGTGTGTGTGTGTGTGTGTGTGTGTGTGTGTGTGTGTGTGTGTGTGTGTGTGTGTGTGTGTGTGTGTGTGTGTGTGTGTGTGTGTGTGTGTGTGTGTGCTACCTGAGTGTGTGTGTGAGAGAGACATTACCTGAGTGTGTGTGTGAGACGTTACCTGTGTGTGTGTGTTGTTAACCTGTGTGTGTGTGTGTGTGTGTCAGCTGAAGGAGCAGCTGATGCTGATGGAGGCTCAGCTGGAGAAACAGCTGGAGGAGGCGATCTTCTCTCAGAGCTGCAGCCTGGAGCTCTCTGAGGTACAGAGAATACTTTATATTATTGAAGGGTGTTTATAATGTTATATTACCCCCAGGTGTAGTAACCCCCCCAGGTGTATTAACCCCCCCAGGTGTAGTAACCCCCCCAGGTGTATTAACCCCCCCAGGTGTATTAACCCCTCCAGGTGTAGTAACCCCCCCCAGGTGTAGTAACCCCCCCAGGTGTAGTAACCTCAGGTGTAGTAACCTCAGGTGTAGTAACCCCAGGTGTAGTAACCCCCCCAGGTGTATTAACCCCAGGTGTAGTAACCCCCCCAGGTGTAGTAACCCCCCCAGGTGTATTAACCCCAGGTGTAGTAACCCCAGGTGTAGTAACCCCCCCCCCAGGTGTAGTAACCCCAGGTGTATTAACCCCCCCAGGTGTAGTAACCCCAGGTGTATTAACCCCCCCAGGTGTAGTAACCCCCCCAGGTGTATTAACCCCAGGTGTATTAACCCCAGGTGTATTCCCCCCCCCAGGTGTGTTAACCCCAGGTGTCCCCCCGGGTGTATTAACCCCAGGTGTATTCCCCCCCCCAGGTGTATTAACCCCCCCAGGTGTAGTAACCCCCCCAGGTGTATTAACCCCCCCAGGTGTATTAACCCCCCCAGGTGTAGTAACCCCCCCAGGTGTATTAACCCCGGGTGTATTAACCCCAGGTGTATTCCCCCCCCCCCAGGTGTGTTAACCCCAGGTGTCCCCCCGGGTGTATTAACCCCAGGTGTATTAACCCCAGGTGTATTCCCCCCGGGTGTATTCCCCCCCCCAGGTGTGTTAACCCCAGGTCCCCCCCCCCAGGTGTATTAACCCCCCCAGGTGTATTAACCCCAGGTGTGTTTCCCCCCCCCCCCAGGTGCAGGCTCAGGTGCAGCAGCTCTCCTCTCGGCTGCAGGTGGAGCAGCTTCAGAGACAGCAGCTGGACCTGGAGCTGCTGCAGGTCAGAAACGCCTGGAACCTCATTACCTAATATATCATTACCTTTACTAACACCTGGAGCACCTTCAACACCTGGAACCTCATTACCTAATATATGATTACCTTTACTAACACCTGGAACACCTTCAACACCTGGAACCTCATTACCTAATATATCATTACCTTTACTAACACCTGGAACACCTTCAACACCTGGAACCTCATTACCTAATATATCGTTACCTTTACTAACACCTGGAACACCTTCAACACCTGGAACCTCATTACCTAATATATCATTACCTTTACTAACACCTGGAACACCTTCAACACCTGGAACCTCATTACCAAATATATCATTACCTTTACTAACACCTGGAACACCTTCAACACCTGGAACCTCATTACCTAATATATCATTACTTTTACTAACACCTGGAACACCGTCAACACCTGGAACCTCATTACCTAATATATCATTACCTTTACTAACACCTGGAACACCTTCAACACCTGGAACCTCATTACCTAATATATCATTACCTTTACTAACACCTGGAACACCTTCAACACCTGGAACCTCATTACCTAATATATCATTACCTTTACTAACACCTGGAACACCTTCAACACCTGGAACCTCATTACCTAATATATCATTACCTTTACTAACACCTGGAGCACCTTCAACACTTGGAACCTCATTACCTAATATATCATTACCTTTACTAACACCTGGAACACCTTCAACATCTGGAACCTCATTACCTAATATATCATTACCTTTACTAACACCTGGAACACCTTCAACACCTGGAACCTCATTACCTAATATATCATTACCTTTACTAACACCTGGAGCACCTTCAACACCTGGAATCTCATTACCTAATATATCATTACCTTTACTAACACCTGGAACACCTTCAACACTTGGAACCTCATTACCTAATATATCATTACCTTTACTAACACCTGGAACACCTTCAACACCTGGAACCTCATTACCTAATATATCATTACCTTTACTAACACCTGGAGCACCTTCAACACCTGGAATCTCATTACCTAATATATCATTACCTTTACTAACACCTGGAACACCTTCAACACTTGGAACCTCATTACCTAATATATCATTAGCTTTACTAACACCTGGAGCACCTTCAACACCTGGAACCTCATTACCTAATATATCATTACCTTTACTAACACCTGGAGCACCTTCAACACCTGGAACCTCATTACCTAATATATCATTACCTTTACTAACACCTGGAACACCTTCAACACTTGGAACCTCATTACCTAATATATCATTAGCTTTACTAACACCTGGAGCACCTTCAACACCTGGAACCTCATTACCTAATATATCATTACCTTTACTAACACCTGGAGCACCTTCAACACCTGGAACCTCATTATCTAATATATTATTACCTTTACTAACACCTGGAATACCTTCAACACCTGGAACCTCATTACCTAATATATCATTACCTTTACTAACACCTGGAGCACCTTCAACACCTGGAACCTCATTACCTAATATATCATTACCTTTACTAACACCTGGAACACCTTCAACACTTGGAACCTCATTACCTAATATATCATTACCTTTACTAACACCTGGAATACCTTCAACATCTGGAACCTCATTACCTAATATATCATTACCTTTACTAACACCTGGAATACCTTCAACACCTGGAACCTCATTACCTAATATATCATTACCTTTACTAACACCTGGAATACCTTCAACACCTGGAACCTCATTACCTAATATATCATTACCTTTACTAACACCTGGAACACCTTCAACACCTGGAACCTCATGACCTAATATATCATTACCTTTACTAACACCTGGAACACCTTCAACACCTGGAACCTCATTACCTAATATATCATTAGCTTTACTAACACCTGGAACACCTTCAACACCTGGAACCTCATTACCTAATATATCATTACCTTTACTAACACCTGGAACACCTTCAACACCTGGAAGCTCATGACCTAATATATCATTACCTTTACTAACACCTGGAACACCTTCAACACCTGGAACCTCATTACCTAATATATCATTAGCTTTACTAACACCTGGAACACCTTCAACACCTGGAACCTCATTACCTAATATATCATTACCTTTACTAACACCTGGAACACCTTCAACACCTGGAACCTCATTACCTAATATATCATTAGCTTTACTAACACCTGGAACACCTTCAACACCTCATTACCTAATATATCATTACCTTTACTAACACCTGGAACACCTTCAACACCTGGAAGCTCATGACCTAATATATCATTACCTTTACTAACACCTGGAACCTCATTACCTTTACTAACACCTGGAGCACCTTCAACACCTGGAACCTCATTACCTAATATATCATTACCTTTACTAACACCTGGAACACCTTCAACACCTGGAACCTCATTACCTAATATATCATTACCTTTACTAACACCTGGAACACCTTCAACACCTGGAACCTCATTACCTAATATATCATTACCTTTACTAACACCTGGAGCACCTTCAACATCTGGAACCTCATTACCTAATATATCATTTCCTTTACTAACACCTGGAACACCTTCAACACCTGGAACCTCATTACCTAATATATCATTACCTTTACTAACACCTGGAGCCTGCCCGGCAACAAGAAGTGAGGTCTAACTGTCACCTGTATTGTTTCCAGGCTCGACAGGAAGTGATGTCACTGCAGCAGCATGTGGAGGCGGCTCCGCTGCAGAACATCACCTCTCAGGTGAAGACAAGCTTTAAGGGTTTCGAGGGTGGTTTTAACATTATTCAGGTGGAGGCTTTAGATACGCCCAGTGGGGTTTTGCCTCTTCCTGCACTGTTTGTCATTTGGTTTCTGTTATGTTTGTGCCATAAAACATTAAAACCATTAAAAACTAAACCTTAAACCATTAAAACCATTCAATGCTTTATAAACCAGCAATCTTCAAATTTTGAAATCAGTTCTTTGACAGACAGGAAGCCAGTGTAAAGACTTCAGAACTGGACTGATCCTCTTTCTTAGTGTTAGAGAGGAACCAGTGTAAAGACTTCAGAACTGGACTGATCCTCTTTCTTAGTGTTAGTGAGGAACCAGTGTAAAGACCTCAGAACTGGACTGATCCTCTTTCTTAGTGTTAGTGAGGAACCAGTGTAAAGACCTCAGAACTGGACTGATCCTCTTTCTTAGTGTTAGTGAGGAACCAGTGTAAAGACTTCAGAACTGTCTTCACTTTCCAGTGTAAGAAAGTGGATCAGTCCAGTTCTGAGGTCTTTACACTGGTTCCTCTCTAACACTAAGAAAGATGATCAGTCCAGTTCTGAGGTCTTTACACTGGTTCCTCACTGACACTAAGAAAGAGGATCAGTCCAGTTCTGAGGTCTTTACACTGGTTCCTCACTGACACTAAGAAAGAGGATCAGTCCAGTTCTGAGGTCTTTACACTGGTTCCTCACTGACACTAAGAAAGAGGATCAGTCCAGTTCTGAGGTCTTTACACTGGTTCCTCTCTAACACTAAGAAAGATGATCAGTCCAGTTCTGAGGTCTTTACACTGGTTCCTCTCTAACACTAAGAAAGAGGATCAGTCCAGTTCTGAGGTCTTTACACTGGTTCCTCTCTAACACTAAGAAAGTGAGCAACCAGTTTAGAGACCTCAGAACTGGACTGATCCACTTTCTTAGTGTTAGAAAAGTTTTATTTTATTTTGCCGAGACTTGGAAAAGGTAAAAGGGGTTTTCGGCTAAATGTGGGTTCTTGTATTTCTTCAGCAGGTGGAGGAGGAGGTCCAAACTGAGGAGGAGGAGGTCCAGATAGCAGAGGAGCTGGAAGTCCAGTTTGAAAAGGAGGTCCAGAAGGAGGAGGTTCAGACTGATGAGGAGCTGGAAGTCCAGTTTGAAAAGGAGGTCCAGAAGGAGGAGGTTCAGACTGATGAGGAGGTGGAAGTCCTGATGGAAAAGGAGGTCCAGATAATGGAGGAGGTCCAGGCTGAGGAGGAAGTGGAGGAAGTGGAAGTCCAGATCCAAAAGGAGGTCCAGACTGAGGAGGTCCAGGAGAAGGTGGAGACACCGGTGTGAACCCCCCCTCCTGTTATCATCAAATCCCGATGAAAAGTGACCAAACGTTCAAAGTGTTTTTATTTCTCAGTGAAAGCTCCGTGTTGTTTGACTGGAACAAAATAAACTGAAACTCCTGACTGTGATTCTGTGTTCCTGTCGGTGCAACATATCAAATAACAAATAACGCAATAAGAAATTAAACGACCCTTAAAAGTATTTTTATGTTTTTCAATTAAAATATCAAAATTCTAAACTAATGTCAGCCTGTCAATCAAACATTTTGGCTGTTTGAAAAATATTCATTTGTTTTTTTAAATAAAATAAATGATGTGCTATTTGTTAAAAAAACAATCCCATTTTTGTTCAACTTTTCGGGACATTTTCAGAAATTGATTGAAGAGATTGATTTTTCTTTTGCATTTCAATGACAATTTTGGGCATTTTTCAATAAAGACAGGCTTTTCAAGTGTTTTAAAGCACAGGTTAAAGAGGGTCCACTGCAGTGAGATCGTCTGGATCAAAGCAAACCGAGTACATTTTTTTAGGGGAGCAAGACCTCTGACCTCTGAACTCTGAGGTCTATGGTGAAAAACCGGTTTCAGCGACATCTTAAGTTTTCTTTAAGGCACTACGAAATGCATTTTGTGCTGGTGCAACATATATAGAATAAAATAACAAGAGTATAAGAAAGGAAGCCTGTTTGCGCCACAGGAAAAAATAAAATAAATCCTGTCTCATCTTATTATAATGACTTAGTTAGCAAACAGGCTTCCATATGAAGCAACATGCTTTAATACAGACTGCATGTCTCCCTCAGTCTCAAAGCCTCTCAGAGGATGTGAAAGCCGTTCATACGTGACGTCATCTTGTATTTTAGGCGTTAGCAGCACGATAAGCCCCGCCCACCCGGTAAGCCCCGCCCACCCTCTTACCTGAATCCCAGTATAAATAAAACAGTAGAAAACGTGACCTTTCAAAGTTTTTCAATTAAAATGTTTTTTTGCTAAATATCAAGATTCTAAATTAAATGTCAGTCAGTGATAAAACATTTTGGCCGTTTTAAAAAATAGATTTCTCATATTTAGTTTTTTACATTAAATACATATTGGATTAATTAAAAAAAACATTTTAAAATCCCATTTCTGTTCTAATTTCTTCGGGACATTTTTAAGACGAATCTAAATTGATTGATTTTTTTAGCGTTTCAATAAAAATGTTGGTCTTTTAAAGCACAGATTGAAGAGGTCACAGTCCATGGACACACAGAAGAACCACGGGAAAGATGAAAGCCAATTTTATTGATCAAGTAACATAAATAGGACAAATGCTCCACTGTACAAACAACCTGGGGAGTAGAAATACATATGGTCACAGCAATAAGTTAATGGATGTCAGCTAGGAGTCGGTGAGATGTGTTCGATGGCTATTTACACACATTATTTTACACGCCTTTTCGTTTCTGCAGCCGGCATTTTATTTCACACTCGTCTGTCTTCGCTTCACATTCGTCTTTTCACAATTTCAGCAACGATTTAAAAAACTAAGAAAAGCAAAAAGCAGCGGCTGAATATTAAAAACTTTAGTTACAGGTTACAACAGCATCGTCACAGCTATCGACGTTTCTTTAATACACTCAGTATCAAATACTCCGGTCGGCAGGTTACAAAAATATCACACAAGCGCCTTCAGTTCCCACGACTCCGAGGCGTCAGTGAACGCAGCAGCTCTCAGCCTATCATTAATATAGTTCATATTAAGGTGGTTCTAACGTCTTTAAATAACGACTACGCGTCATGAAAAGTTGAGCTGGAGACTATTTGGACAGGAGGAAGAAGAACATCCGTTTTCACTCTGAGAAGAAAGTCGCAAAAGTTAAGAAAACATTTCATAAATCAAAATGTTGATAAACACAATGATTTAGTTAAAACGGAGAAGAAAGAATACAGACGGAAAAATAATCTAAATGGTGTCACAAACACATGATTAGACGTTTTTGTATACGTCTGAATGCTGTTGGAAACGTTTGATAACTAAATAACAAGACATTATTTTCACAGATTACATTCATTAAAAGCAATGTTAGGATTTGACGGCTAGGTGTTAGCATTGCGAGCTAGCTGGGATTAAAAGATCATTTTCAGGGCGGGAGCTTGGATCTCTTTTTTCAGGGAAAAACTAAACGTAACATATTTGGTGTTCCCGTCGGCTGAGAGCTGCTGAAGCTCAGAAACACTTCCATCTCTCCGTCAGTCGCACTTTCATACAATCACGTCCTGGAGGTGAAGAGGAACTCCATCTGGAAATAATAAAAACCTCGGGACACAAACGCTGCGTGTTCTCCGGCGTGCAGAGGCCCCCCCGACGTCCTGCAGCCTTCATAGTCCAGCTCTATGTCCACACACACTCTGCATGTACACACACTCTGCATGTACACACACAGACACTCTGCACACACACTCTGCACACACACTCTGCATGTACACACACTCTGTACACACACTCTGCATGCATGCACGCACGCACACACACACACACACCCCCCTGTAGACGTCTGGATGAAAAGCCCTGCTCTTCTGCGTCTCCAACTGCAAAGTTCTCCCCGTGGATGAAAAGAGTTTTGATTGCTAAACCCACACGGACACAACCCCCCCCCCCCCCCTTCCCTTTGTCAGTGTGAATGGGTTAAGGTGGTCCGGACCAGAAGAGAAAGGTGTTGAGTCCAGTGGTTCGGAGGGGAAGCACCCAATGCTGTAAGAACGTCAGGAAACGTTTAAAATGTGCACTTTGTTTTGGTCTGAGACGACTGAAGTGGCATCATCGCTGTCCAGAACATTAGACGTTTTTCTCAGAAATGTAAAGTTTACATCCTGTTGTTGTCCTACTGAAGACACAACTCTGACTTCATGTGTGCAAAGGTAAACTTTGGGCTGTATCCTAAAGTCCCGTTCAAAAGGCTATAACCCGCCCATCCAACATCTGAAGGACCGTCAAATAGAGATAATAATAACATTACATTTATATGGTGCTCAGAAACCATCGGTCACACTGTTTCCTGTCGTGTCTGCTTTCAAGAAGGGTTTGGAAACTGGTTGCATTATCGCCAAATATGGTTTTATGACATTTTCTGAAGTTCAAACATTATCAGGCGCTCCATCAGGCGGCCGAGGAGCAGTCCACACGGAGGTGAAGCTGGAAACTCTGACCCGGCAGGGGGGAGGATGTGCTGGGGGGGGGGGGGGTGGTGCTCCAGACTGCACTTTGAACAACATGCAGTGAAAGCTTGGCAGGTCAGAGAAGCCAAGAGGGGTGTGGAACATACCGGCAGGTTCAAAGGGAGAGGGAGACAGCGTCTGCGTAAGCTTCTACCACTACGAGAGCTGGCGGTTGGCGACTTATTGAGCACTCCGATGTAGAGGAGGGCGGTGTAACGGGGCGTTGTTCTGGAAGCGTCCACCAGGGGGACGGGACAGCCTCAGCATCGAACCGGCAACCTGCGGTGGGATCAGGAGTCAAGACACAAGTGCGAACGAACAAAATCCAGCCCAGGAACTAGTTGTTAAACCCCGCCCCCCACACCGAGAAAAAAACTAAAAGTTTTGGCTTTGTGGTTATGTACAGTGAGTTCCTGTGGAGAGCCGTGTCCGTCAGGTTTCCAGGTCAGGGTCAAGTCTTCGAGCTGGGAGGGGGTGGAGCTAACCGTGTCAGTCTATCTGTAAGTGTGTCTATGTGTAATTATCTAACTGTTGTGTTGTTTAGCTCCGCCCCCTCCCCCTGGCTCCACCCCCAGCTACTGGTGGACCTCGTTTGCTATCAGACTGTCCTCCCCTGACTGAAAATCCGCCTCGTTGATGCTGTTCCCGCCGTTCAACAAGTCCTCGTCCTGCGCCGAGCCTCGGTCCTCCTCGGTGTTGCTGCCGCCCTCCTGCAGAACCTGGGCGATGTACATCTGCTGCTGCATGTGGATCTGCTGCTGCGTCTGCCGCTGCACAACAACAACAACAGGTTAGAGAGGAGGAACACAACAACAACGACAACAGCTTAGAGAGGAGGAACACAACAACAGCTTAGAGAGGAGGAACACAACAACAACAACAGCTTAGAGAGGAGGAACACAACAACAATAGATGCCGTGTGTAAATTGAAAAGATAATACATTTACAACAGAGGTAGTCCAAATGTTTGAAAATGCATGTGTCTATAATAAGAAGATGGCAAGATGGCTCCCAACAATCCTGTGGGAGCCATCAGAGAAGAAGTATGGATACTACGGATACTGCGGATAAGAACTGGAGCTGATGAGGTGGATCCACTCACCTGAGCTTTGATGGTGGGCGAGGACGAGGGGCGAGCTGGGCGTCCGTTCTCCACGACGTCCACATCGTTCTCCTTAGTGTCGGTCTGAGACAGAGGCACACAGTGAGACTCTGGACAGCAACACTCATGTTTTCCAGATTGATTAAACCCTGCAGTACCTTGTAGTTGTGAGCGCTGAGGTACTTGAAGTGTCCGAAGCAGACGTGAGACAGACAGACCACGATGGTGACGATCAGCACCACCAGAGTGAACATGGAGGTGGGCGTCTCGAAACCTGAGGGCATATTAGCAGCTAGCATGATTTAGCATTCAACAACAATTACATGTTGGTGGATTTTTTAACCAGCGTACAAGTGTGTTAGCATCCACATCAGGAGAGGAACTTCACTGTGTGTTAGCATCCACATCAGGAGAGGAACTTCACTGTGTGTTAGCATCCACATCAGGAGAGGAACTTCACTGTGTGTTAGCATCCACATCAGGAGAGGAACTTCACTGTGTGTTAGCATCCACATCAGGAGAGGAACTTCACTGTGTGTTAGCATCCACATCAGGAGAGAGGAAGTACAGACAGAGAGTTAACCCTACAGACAGACAGAGAGTTAACCCTACAGACAGAGTTAACCCTACAGACAGAGAGTTAACCCTAGAGACAGAGAGTTAACCCTACACACAGACAGAGAGTTAACCCTACAGACAGAGAGAGTTAACCCTACAGACAGAGAGTTAACCCTACAGACAGACAGAGAGTTAACCCTACAGACAGAGAGTTAACCCTACAGACAGAGAGAGAGTTAACCCTACAGACAGACAGAGAGTTAACCCTACAGAGAGAGAGTTAACCCTACAGACAGAGAGAGAGTTAACCCTACAGACAGAGAGAGAGTTAACCCTACAGACAGACAGAGAGTTAACCCTACAGACATACAGAGAGTTAACCCTACAGACAGAGAGTTAACCCTACAGAGAGAGAGTTAACCCTACAGACAGAGAGAGAGTGAACCCTACAGACAGAGAGTTAACCCTACAGACAGACAGAGAGTTAACCCTACAGACAGAGAGAGAGTTAACCCTACAGACAGAGAGAGAGTTAACCCTACAGACAGAGAGTTAACCCTACAGAGAGAGAGTGAACCCTACAGACAGAGAGTTAACCCTACAGACAGAGAGTTAACCCTACAGACAGACAGAGAGTTAACCTACAGACAGAGAGTTAACCCTACAGACAGAGAGAGAGTTAACCCTACAGACAGACAGAGAGTTAACCCTACAGAGAGAGAGTTAACCCTACAGACAGAGAGAGAGTTAACCCTACAGACAGAGAGAGAGTTAACCCTACAGACAGACAGAGAGTTAACCCTACAGACATACAGAGAGTTAACCCTACAGACAGAGAGTTAACCCTACAGACAGAGAGTTAACCCTACAGACAGAGAGAGAGTTAACCCTACAGACAGACAGAGAGTTAACCCTACAGACAGAGAGTTAACCCTACAGACAGACAGAGAGTTAACCCTAACTCTCTACAGACAGAGAGTTAACCCTACAGACAGAGAGTTAACCCTACAGACAGAGAGAGAGTTAACCCTACAGACAGAGAGAGAGTTAACCCTACAGACAGAGAGAGAGTTAACCCTACAGACAGAGAGAGAGTTAACCCTACAGACAGACAGAGAGTTAACCCTACAGACAGACAGAGAGTTAACCCTACAGACAGAGAGAGAGTTAACCCTACAGACAGAGAGAGAGTTAACCCTACAGACAGAGAGAGAGTTAACCCTACAGACAGAGAGAGAGTTAACCCTACAGACAGACAGAGAGTTAACCCTACAGACAGAGAGTTAACCCTACAGACATACAGAGAGTTAACCCTACAGACAGAGAGTTAACCCTACAGACAGAGATTTAACCCTACAGACAGACAGAGAGTTAACCCTACAGACAGAGAGTTAACCCTACAGACAGACAGAGAGTTAACCCTACAGACAGACAGAGAGTTAACCCTACAGACAGAGAGAGAGTTAACCCTACAGACAGAGAGAGAGTTAACCCTACAGACAGAGAGAGAGTTAACCCTACAGACAGACAGAGAGTTAACCCTACAGACATACAGAGAGTTAACCCTACAGACAGAGAGTTAACCCTACAGACAGACAGAGAGTTAACCCTACAGACAGACAGAGAGTTAACCCTACAGACAGAGAGTTAACCCTACAGACAGACAGAGAGTTAACCCTACAGACAGAGAGAGAGTTAACCCTACAGACAGAGAGAGAGTTAACCCTACAGACAGACAGAGAGTTAACCCTACAGACATACAGAGAGTTAACCCTACAGACAGAGAGTTAACCCTACAGACAGAGAGTTAACCCTACAGACAGACAGAGAGTTAACCCTACAGACAGAGAGTTAACCCTACAGACAGACAGAGAGTTAACCCTACAGACAGACAGAGAGTTAACCCTACAGACAGAGAGAGAGTTAACCCTACAGACAGAGAGAGAGTTAACCCTACAGACAGAGAGAGAGTTAACCCTACAGACAGAGAGTTAACCCTACAGACAGACAGAGAGTTAACCCTACAGACAGAGAGTTAACCCTACAGACAGACAGAGAGTTAACCCTACAGACAGACAGAGAGTTAACCCTACAGACAGAGAGTTAACCCTACAGACAGACAGAGAGTTAACCCTACAGACAGAGAGAGAGTTAACCCTACAGACAGACAGAGAGTTAACCCTACAGACAGACAGAGAGTTAACCCTACAGACAGACAGAGTGTTACAGGTGATCAGCAGGGGGCGGGGCTCACCTGTGCGCACGGTGGAGAAGAAGAGCAGCCAGAAGAGGCAGAGGATGGGGGCGGCCACCACCTGAGTGACGGCTGCAGAGTGGATCTTCTTGTCCAGTTTGGAGGGCAGGTAGGCGTAGTACATGTTGTACCTGTCCACCAGGTGTTTCAGCAGCATGTACATCAGACCTGAAGTCACACAGGTGAGGAATGAGGGAGTTAGATCACAATCCCACTGTACATTTATATTCAATCTAATATTTAATAATCCATTCCTTGCTCAATTAATGTATGTATAATATCCTGCTTTATATTTTGTTACTGTACATTTCTATTTCAATTTATTTACTTTTGTATTTGAGATGTTCCATTTTGGATTGTTTACTTATTTTCAATGTTCTAATGTACAACGCCTTGTCTTTTTATGCTGCTGCAACGCAAACATTTCCCACATTGGGATCACTAAAGATCTTCTCTACAACACCGACTAAAGACGTGTGCATCAGGAAGTTATATCAGAGGCAGAGGTCACGTTAACCGAATATATTCCGTCGATGACGGATTTTTTTTAACAATGACGGAAAAATCTGAAAGCAGTCCGTCATTTTGACGGATTAGAACAAACTCAGAACAGCGCCAAAGTTTCCCCGCAGCAGGACTCCGGTGTTATGTCTTGTTATGGATGGCCGCCAAAAAGGAAATGATATCGTTTCCAGACCTAACTTTGTCGTACAAATCATTGAAATGTCTGGGAGTTTATGCTTTACGCTGTGGCGCGCTCCTGCGAGGTGCAGTGGGCATGCACAACACCGGCGCTAACAGTTCACGAGCGCCCCCCGTCCCCCGTCAGTTGTGTACAGACTGACGGGTAATAATGGATTTTGACGGAAATGTTACGATCCTGTTCGTCAAAATGACGGGCAGCGAAAAAGTCTAGCGCAACCTCTGATCAGAGGTTTAAAAACCATCCACATCTCCTTCCAGAGTTTCTCAAAATCCTGACTTTTTCTCAAAATCCTGACTTTTCTGAATACTTAAAAATGTTAATAATCCCTGGTCCCCGGCTTGAGCTTGAACCTCAGGATCCATGTATCTGTGATCCTCTCCAGAATGGAAGGAGTCATCACATACAGAGACTAGTTCCTGAACAGTGTCCTTCACATGCTGATATCCAAGAGAGGGAGTTACACAGTCACAAGATGGAGGAACACCGCTATTCTCTGTAATCATCCTGTCATGTTCAAAATACTGAGTTTTTTCAGAAAATGTTGACTTTTTTCTGAAAATCTTAAAATTCTGACTTTTTCTCAAAATTCTGACTTTTTCTCAAAATTATAACTTTTTCTCAAAAACCTGACTTTCTCAGAAAATCTCAAAGTTCTGACTTTTTCTCAAAAACCTGACTTTTTCTCAAAATCTCAAAATTCTGACTTTCTCAAAATCTCAAAAACATTGTTGTTGAAAATCTCAAAATGCTGACTTTCTCAAAATGTTAGCTTATTTTCAAAGTTCTGACTCTCACAAAATGTTGGCTTTTTTCACAAAATCTCAAAAATCAGACTTCTTCTCAAAATGTGGACTTTTTCTCAAAATTCTGGATTTTTCTCAAAATCTCACAATTCAGATTTTTTCTGAATACTTAAAAATGTTAATAATCCCTGGTCCCCGGCTTGATCTTCAGCCTCAGGATCCATGTATCTGTGATCCTCTCCAGAATGGAAGGAGTCATCACATACAGAGACTAGTTCCTGAACAGTGTCCTTCACATGCTGATATCCAAGAGAGGGAGTTACACAGTCACAAGATGGAGGAACAGAAAGCAGTATTCAATGTTTACTTCAGATTAGCTCCACGTCAGAAATGAGCATGCTTGATGTCTCTCTCCATAGAGGCTGAATCATCATGTTAATCACAGAGCTATCATCTGCCTCAAACAGTCCTGATGCTCTTCTAGGTAATCACACATCCTGTCATGTTCACAGCTACAGTTGGGATACCTTTGATAGCATGCTGCTCTCACGTTGGAAGAGGACATTCAGGATTTTCCCAACATTCCTGGTTAAACGTTATCTATTAATATTGCAGTTCTGATGCAGGTTCAGATACTATTATGGTCTGGTGTGTGAGTTACCGAAGGGCACGATGATGGGGCAGGTGATGCTGTAGGCCATCACCACCGTGAAGACGTTCATCATCCAGGCGTACGCCGCTCCGAACTGAAACTCGTAGGCCTGATGCTGCGAGACGAGAAAGTGTTTTAGAGAAGAGCGCCACCATGAGGCTGCAACGCTCATCACACACTGAGAACTCAGCTGGTCCAATGGGAGTCCTCCATGTAATTTTGGATTATGTCAGAAAATAATCTCTGTGACAAACAAACGTTTATGATTCTTACACGTTTAGTTCATCAGGCTAATCTCCAATATTAACCTGTTAACACCACTTTATGATTTCTGAAGTAAAAGCTAATGTTGGGCTATAAAGGAACTACAGCACGGTCACATGACTTCACGTCACCACCACTAAGCTAAAGGAGGCTAATGTTGGGCTATAAAGGAACTACAGCACGGTCACATGACTTCACGTCTCCACCGCTAAGCTAAAGGAGGCTAATGTTGGGCTATAAAGGAACTACAGCACGGTCACATGACTTCAAGTCACCACCGCTAAGCTAAAGGTGGCTAATGTTGGGCTATAAAGGAACTACAGCACGGTCACATGACTTCAAGTCACCACCGCTAAGCTAAAGTTGGCTCATGTTGGGCTATAAAGGAACTACAGTACGGTCACATAACTTCAAGTCACCACCGCTAAGCTAAAGGAGGCTAATGTTGGGCTATAAAGGAACTACAGCACGGTCACATGACTTCAAGTCACCACGCTAAGCTAAAGGAGGCTAATGTTGGGCTATAAAGGAACTACAGTACGGTCACATGACTTCACGTCACCACCGTTAAGCTAAAGGTGGCTAATGTTGGGCTATAAAGGAACTACAGCACGGTCACATGACTTCATGTCACCACTGCTAAGCTAAGGAGGCTAATGTTGGGCTATAAAGGAACTACAGCACGGTCACATGACTTCACGTCACCACCGCTAAGCTGAAGGAGGCTAATGTTGGGCTATAAAGGAACTACAGCACGGTCACATGACTTCAAGTCACCACCGCTAAGCTAAAGGAGGCTAATGTTGGGCTATAAAAGGAACTACAGCACGGTCACATGACTTCAAGTCACCACCGCTAAGCTAAAGGAGGCTAATGTTGGGCTATAAAGGAACTACAGCACGGTCACATGACTTCAAGTCACCACCGCTAAGCTAAAGGAGGCTAATGTTGGGCTATAAAGGCACTACAGCACGGTCACATGACTTCAAGTCACCACCGCTAAGCTAAAGGAGGCTAATGTTGGGCTATAAAGGAACTACAGCACGGTCACATGACTTCAAGTCACCACGCTAAGCTAAAGGAGGCTAATGTTGGGCTATAAAGGAACTACAGTACGGTCACATGACTTCACGTCACCACCGTTAAGCTAAAGGTGGCTAATGTTGGGCTATAAAGGAACTACAGCACGGTCACATGACTTCATGTCACCACTGCTAAGCTAAGGAGGCTAATGTTGGGCTATAAAGGAACTACAGCACGGTCACATGACTTCACGTCACCACCGCTAAGCTGAAGGAGGCTAATGTTGGGCTATAAAGGAACTACTCACCCTCTTGACGTTGCGGCGGTCGGCGGCGGAGCGGGCGAGGCAGAGGCGGATCATGTACATGAGTAAGCCGGGGATCCTCAGCAGGTCCATGGCGTTACCGATGAACGCAGAGGCGATGACGTAGTTGACGAAGAACGCTCCGTTATCCGGCAGAAAGACGCACCTGAAGAGAGCACAGCGCCTCCGTTAGAGCAGGACCTCCTACCATAACACTTCATGCACATTTCTGAATAAAATACATGGAGAGCTACAGAGATGTATAGTCACAGGTATAAGGAAAATACATATTTTTACTTTATTCCTAAAATGCAAGAACTTAATTCATATTCTCCCCCTTTAGGCCTGGAAGCTCTGTTCTTCCTTTAACAACACACTGAACTATTTTAAAGAGTATAAATCAGGACGTTTGTAACCGCAGGTAAAATAAAACCCAACTCACTCAAATCTGACTTTGGCATCATCCAGGAACTTCTTATCAAAGAGCCAGCGGAAGAAAACATCCAGGCTGGAAAACAGAGAGGATTCAGTGAGGACAGCTGATATTATTATATATTATTTGGATTATTATTTATTACCTGCTGAGTCCCAGAGAAGGCAGCAGCAGAACCATGAAGATCAGGAAGGTGTAACATTTGTGCATCGTCGTCCTGTTCTCTCCAGACCTGCAGACACACAGGGGGGAAGATAGGGTTGAATCAGAGAGAAGTCAGGGTACAATCAATGTCAGTGTTCTGCAAAAAAAACAAATCCAAATTGAAGTTGTTGATAACCATTTAAATATCTGACACATTTTTTTTTTTTAAACGGCATCAAGTACACACAAAGAAATTATTGCATATCATTATAAAAGCAAGCATTTAAATAGTTCAAATATGCGGTATTCACTGAAAAGGGCTAAACTGCTAGTTTTGACAATTTTTTCTGTACGACATCAGAGCAACTTAAAGGGGACCTATCATGCTTTATTTGAACAATATATTGTAGGGCCGTACCTATATAAAGTATATAAATATAGTTTTTTTTTCAAAATACCAAACAGATCCTGCATTTTAGCCACGCCTCATTTCACTCTATTTGCTCTTTCCAGCCCTGTTTTTGCAGGGGCTGATTCTGTGAGCTGCAGCTGACCACGCCCCCTGCAGCTGACCACGCCCCCTTGCAGCTGACCACGCCCCCCTGCAGGAGAGGGGAGCGTGCTCTGATCAGCTGCTGGGCTGTCAGAAGAGGGGGAGGAAAAGAGATCTCCGTGCTCCGTGTTTTATTCTTGTATGATTATATAGAGTCGTTATTAATTTGTTTTAAAGCTCAATAAATAACAAAGAAGACCTTTGACCGGCAATTTTCTCATTTTGTCCGGAAGATTTCAACTTTAACGGACATGTTGACCGGCGAAAAAAAATCTAACTGAAACTCTGCCGCACCGTCCCCTCGTCCCTTGGAAGAGGCGGAGAGGTGGGTGTTTGTCATCTGCTGGTGGACGGAGAGAATTACAGCGAGGGAGGGATTGTATTGAATTACAGATGTAGCGCTTCATTTCAGACGCCTACCCGTGCGGGTCCGTGATCGGCACGGGGTGGGCCCCTGCTGAAAAGGAAAACCCCCCCGCAGGACTTGAAACGCCCCCTTGATAAATACATTTCATTTTAATGAAACCAGCTGCAATGGATCATGGATCCACCAGGGGGAGCCGTGAAAAGCTGCCACACTGGAACTCATGTGAAATAAACAGCTGATAGATCTACAGGTATCTGATATTTGTTAAGATCCATATGTCACGGATAGGATCATATTCTGTGCTAAATAAGAGACATGTAATCATTTACTAAACATCACCATGTTTTTATTTAACAAAATAATGTTGTTTAATTCATGTAGGTGTAAGTACAAAACCATCGCTATGTTTTTTCATCAGGAAATGCAGCCCGGCTCAAACAAAAGATTTTCAATCATCATCCTCACGATCATTTAATGTATCATATGTTCGCGAATTGAAATGAATGCACTAATACATGTAGTTTAATCCACGTGAGTTTACAACAACAAAAATAATCGCTTTGTTTTTATATCGCATCTGACCGGAGGAAAATGCAGCACGGCTCTCACTACCGATCATCCTAATCCCACGGGCAAACAATAATATGTACAGTGTTCATAGTTTACTGTATTATTAGTGTCTAATATTATGGGTGCGTTACTGCGTTACATTATGTGATGGAACTGAACCGAATCTCCCTGCGGATGTAGCTTACAGGCGAATACAGCGATGTCCTCTCACAGTACCATGGAAAAGTGAAAGTAACCAGAGAGGAGTGATGATTGGTTAACGCGGGGTAACATTTCAGGGTAAGCCAATCAGAGACAGAGTTGGGCGGGTCTTGCCTTATGGGTAAAATACACAGACACACAAACACTTGCTAACACACACACACATACACACACACACACACACACACACATACGGCAACGCTCACCACCAGCACACAAACACACTATGGCAGATGCAAGTATCAGCGAGAGCAGCAGCGCATTTACAACTTGGAGATATAACCACTATTTTCAATTTGTGGGGATAAAGGACGCACAAAATATTATGGTCAAAAGTAAACTGTGTGCAGGACAGAAAGCATTGTCCACATCGAATAACAGCAATGCCAATCTCCTGAAGCACCTAAGTAATGTACATGAGGCTATAAAACTAGTCGTCAAAGACCCCACCGTCTCAACCACCGGCAGTGACCCAGATGGAGCAACACCATCTAAACAGCCAAAAAACGATCTTTTTAAATCGCCACAATGTCCACCCAGAGTCAACTAAAACAGATTGATTGCTGAAAATAGTTTGTTTGTCTTCAGTGTCCCAGTCTGACAGTTTATTATTTATCTAATTGTTACTGCCAAAAGAGTGTAGTTCTTGTTTAATTGTTACACTGCCAACATAGTGTAGTTGTTGTTAATGTGGTGATTGACATTATTCACCCACGGATCTATGGGTTGGGGTATTGTTCTGCACGGACATTTTAGTGAACCGGACTTCCTGTTTCTGCCGGTCTTCCGCTTCCCGGGAATGAAGTTGTTCACAATGGTTTTCCAGATGCTAATAAAGTCTAGGCTTGTAACCTTTGATACCCCGCCTCCGACTCCCATCTCTCGGCACCACAACACTGCCAACAGAGTGTAGTTGGTTTTATCTCATATCTTCTTAGAACTAGATTGTTGAGGCTACAATAAAGATTCCTGCTTTATTGTTATTGCACAGATTACAGGTACTGAGACAACGAAATGCAGTTTAGCTTCTAACGGTGCAACAAGCAGTGAAGTGAAAAGTAATGAACACAATGTACAGAATAACATATAGAATGAATTGAATGATGAATAAACAGTGAGCTTGGGTATGAATCTAGCAGCCTGTGAGCAGTATGAGCAGAAATGTAAAGTGGTCTAACTAAGTTCTATTCATACAGTATTCTTGACGGGAAGAGCCGTGTAAATGGGTGGCCACATGCATTAGAAAAGCAATATAAATCACACAGTTATTATGCAATAGGCTTTAAAAGCACCATGGATTACCTTTCTCCAATTCAAACTCTCTTGGGAAAAGGAAGGTGTAAATGGTTGGGCTGTACTGTATGCATACAAAGGACATTCAATAGACGTTCAATATATAGTATTCGTTTATTAGTCCCTGAGGGGAAAATGGGTAGCAGCACATCAGAGGCATTTCAAAAGTTAAGACAATACATTCTGGAAATGTTCACATCAGGCACCTTCAAGTTAAACAATACTACAGTAAACAATTAACACAGTCAATGATGTGGATTAAATCACATTTATTTCGTTAAAAATAAAGGAAATATGATTTCCTCCGGAGTCGGCTTGACTCGGTTTGCATTCATAAAGAATGCACACATGTGTTTAATCGTTAATGTCAGATATGTACTAAGTAAATAGCCTACATTAGTTCCTGCTCAAGATTAGATTCAACTTTAGTGTTATTGCACAGATTACAGGTACTGAGACAACGAGATGCAGTTTAGCTTCTAACCAGGTGCAACAAGCAGGAAGTGAAAAGTAATGAACACAATGTACAGAATAACAGATAGAATGAATTGAATGATGTATAAACAGTTCACCAGCCCCAACCCCCCATGTTTCCTATGCTGTTGGGAACTCTTTGTTTCAAACTAATTGGCCATCGGAATGTGTGGAGTCACATTCCACAGCTCTCCCCCCCCCCCCCCTCCTGTGATCCCCCGCACACAGAGAGACTCAGGGAGATCGCTCTTCTGGAGTGAAGAGAGCGGAAATAATGATATTGCAAGTTAGAAACGTAAGATGCATTTTGACAGACAAAATGGACACTTGGGGGAAATATGCTGCATTTTGAAAGTCCGATAGTCCACCATTAACACCTTAGTCCGTCTCGTCTCATCAACGAACACTAAATATACATTTCGTCATAGTTTTCGTTATCAAGAATCTATTTTTAGCTCGTCATCGTCTTAGTCATGTAAAAAAGGTCTATGACGAACATTTTTCGTCATAGTTTTCGTTGACGAAATGAACACTGGCATATTTAAACTGTGGCACTTTATGTTGCTTCTATCGCGCATTGCCGGCATGAAAGGGTCTGTGCCGGAAATATCAAACATTTAATAAAAGTGAAAAACAATGAACAAGACTTAATGTATTCATCATAATTAATTATATTTATTCCGTTTGGATGTAGGATGTTTGACTTTGTTTAGAGCAGTGATCTTCTCTGCAGCAGAGAGCTAAGCGCTGTCAGACCGGACCTAACCCTGAAAAGTATTATCATCTGAAAGTAATCATTATGTTATTAACCCTTTGGAGTCCTGGGCTAATTTGGCCGTTTTCACATACTTTTGATTTGTCTTACTAAACCCCATTAAGAAATGTTTGGCATGTCAATGTTTGGTATCTTTTTTTAAGGACAACCTCACCTATATAAGCTGATAGTTATTTCTTTCACTTTGAGATACTATATGAACATTTTGGACACAAAATCACAAAAAAACAGATTTTGAAAATGATATTATTTTTCATATAGGTAACACAAACATACACAACGAAACCATTTGAAAGCTGGAAACATATAAATGGGATGTCACTATGATAATGTGAAAGTTTGATTGAGGTAGCATGGGATTTCATTCTGATAAGGCAAAAGTGTTATTATAAATATAATACAAATATATATATATATACACATTATGTACAAAAATCAGTTTTTTCTGTCTTTATCTGTGCCACGCTTCAAAGCGGTTTCTGTCAACTACGACACAGAGGGCAACATCACAGGTTCCTCCTCCTCCATGTCAAGAAACAAGCTTAAAGCTTGACTCACGTTCAGAGTTCTCTTCATCATAGTTGAATCTTCAAAACTCTAAATCTATCTAACTATATCTAAATTCTCAATGTTTGTCTGTCACTTTACTTCAATCGCAGTCTCCCGCCGTCTCTCTTCGTCTCCCGCCGTCTCTCTTCGTCTCCCGCCGTCGTCTCTCTTCGTCTCCCGCCGTCGTCTCTCTTCGTCTCCCGCCGTCTCTCTTCGTCTCCCGCCGTCTCTCTTCGTCTCCCGCCGTCTCTTCGTCTCCCGCCGTCTCTCTTCGTCTCCCGCCGTCTCTCTTCGTCTCCCGCCGTCTCTCTTCGTCTCCCGCCGTCTCTCTTCGTCTCCCTCCGCCTGTCTTCGTATATCTTCGTCTCTCTCCATTTCCCGCCGTCTCTCTTCGTCTCCCGCTGGCTGTCTTCGTATGTCTTCGTCTCTCTCCATTTCCCGCCGTCTCTCTTCGTCTCCCGCCGGCTGTCTTCGTATATCTTCGTCTCTCTCCATTTCCCGCCGTCTCTCTTCGGTTCCCGCCGTCCCTCTTCGTCTCTTTTCGTCTCGTTTCGTATCACTCCGTTTACCTGATTACCTCACCCCCTCCCTGGTAAATACATCCTGTTGAGCAGAATCTACAGTTTCCAGTATTTTCCGTTTCGTAAAATGATAAAATACGGCGAAGATATTAAAATATGTGCTTCCATTTTTCATACTTCTGAAATATATCTGTATTAACTTTATATCATCGTATCTCCGTGTTTACTGGGTCTTTTTGCATGAAACAAAGACTGGGATATAGTTTCAAGCCAGTACTTTCGACAGAAAGACACGGCAATGTTGTCCGGACTGTTGTTTTTATGCGGCACCGGCTTGAACAGGTCATGTGATCTGATCACGCCGGCGTGACGGTCGACTCCAAAGGGTTAATATTAAATACATATAAGTATTTTTACAACTTGTATTTAGAAATACTCTGTTGTAATTATTGATGCATAAATGTGTTCATCCATTCAATGTGGCATCTGCTATAATGGGGTTAATGTATGATATTACTTAAAGGGGGGGTAGGTAAGTTTCAGAAACCGGCTCGAGTGCACTAAAATTTGAAAGTACACAGCCGAAAAGAATCCGCCCCTTCCTTCAGACTTCCTTACAGAGCACCTCCTCCAACACACATGAACGCGCACATGACTTAGGTTGGCTCTATAGTTCAGGGGAATTGTAAACCATACAAAACCTGTCCAAGAGAAAAAGAGCGACCACGGCGTCAGATTTCAGCTCGGTGTGTATGGGGGTTATTCCCTATCTTTATTCAAGAGCGTGGTATTTACATTTGAGAGCATACTTTATTGATTTCCTTCACTCAAACCCTGTCATCGCACCAAAGAGTAACCAAAGAGTAACCGCCCTTACGGGACGCTGTAATAAGTAAAACGAACGCACCCGCAAGGACACCTGGCCTCCTATTGGTTGAGGGATTTTGACAGGATTGTTGCACAAAAGTTTTGAGCGCACAGAGAATAAATCTGAGAGCAGAAAAAATCCGTAAGCAGCAATATATCTGAGTGCAAGCGTACAGTTTGAGCAGAAGCAGAGCAAAGTGCAAGCAGGCACTGTTTGAGTGCGAGGACAGGGTTTGAGGGAAATAAATACATAAAGTATGCTCTCAAATTTAAATACCACGCTCTTGAATAAAGATAGGGAATAACCCCCATAGGTGTGTTGCATCAGTTGTCGCCATCGTTGAAAAGCAACTCCGATATTGACTCTGGTTTGAATTCTCCTAGTTTCCACTTTGTTTTTGTTCCTAATTTGCTCCGTTACATTATTTCTTTTGCCACCAGTAGACGATGTTGAACCTAACTCTGCCATGGTGAAAGTGGCCGCCTGTTGCTGGCGAGTCATTGAAGTACTGCTGCAATGCACGCCCAATGACGGCACGCCCAATGAGGGCACGAGATACATTTGTGCGTGCACGAGATGGAAGGCTGACAGACAGGACGGCAATCCAATCGATTGGTCGTACTTTCTACAGTATTACGGCTTCCACAGATGAATTTTTTTATGTATTTTTTGTCAAAGCACTTCAGATATTCATTGCTATCGGGATGTTAAGAGCATTCCATGGAATATAACAAAAAGTGTATCTCGAGCCGGTTTCTCAAACTTACCTACCCCACCTTTAATAATACAATACATTATAATATATGATATGATAATTACATTTTAGTTTTATTCATTTCTTATTTCATAGTTTCTCATTATTATTATTTTTATCGCTCATCTTATTTTTGATTTTATTAATCTGTGTGAATCTGTGCTGTCCTGTTTTTCACTCTCACCCTGTTGCTGTTTGAACTACTGAATTTCCCCACGGGATTAATAAAGGTCCATCTTATCTTATCTTAATGTATAAGTTGATTTACTTCAATCTACTGTACTGTGTAAAAACACCCCAACAATATTACAAGAAATATACTGCATAAAGCAAACTATATACTTTATTTGATCTAAAATATTGATGTTTTTTTATTATAGTAGCTTGTGAAAACCATACAGTAACAAATAAGTGATTAAATGCTACAGTATTCAGCAAACACAACTGCAGAGCTGCAAACATTGCAAACACACTAAGTTCAACAACACCCAGTTGTCTTTGTGTATTTTGTGAATGAAGCGCCATCTCATGGTTAAATCCTGTAATTGAACAAATGGGGAAATTGGGCAACGCCCTCTAGCAATTTGGCAACACCCCCAGCCACTGGGATCCGCTGGGCTTTTGACTGGGACACACCCATGTGAGTCTGATCTGGAGTGCTACATCTGTACAGCAGCGGGAGCAAACGCTTGCCTCGGGGAGGGAGAAAAAGAGCCACGGCGGAGAATAAACAGAAGGGCAACCATGGCAACCATGCGCGGGAAGCCTTCTTCGCTGCTTTTGTGGCAGACTACAGCGCCACTTACAGGCCTGGCATATGTACTACAGCGTCTCCAGCGCTTTCGAGCAGCAATGGCCGGCCGTGGCCCAATCCCACATTCCCCTGATAGGTGGAGAGTTGGCCATATAGGCGGAGCTCCTCGTTCCTGACGTCAGAGAATTTTCAAATCTGGATCAGTCTGTATCAGATCCGTTCCAGCCCCGTTTTTAGAGATTTGGGTATGGAGGAAAAGAGAGAGGGTTGTGTTTTCTGACACTTGGTGAGTTCCCTGACACATCGGGGACACATATTCATGTATTAAAGACGTACACAAGTTCATTTTGCATGATAGGTCCCCTTTAAAGTGAGACTCAGGAGAAAATAGGACTTATATTCTGTATGCTGGAGTTAGGTTAGTTACCGGGTCCAGTGAGCCTCGAAGAAGGCGGAGTAGTAGACGATGGTGGGCAGCAGGGCGGAGAAGGCCCACAGCAGCAGGGTGGGGAAGAACTGGGTGACGATGGGATTCTGTCCAAACACACCAACAAACAAGAATCACTTCAAAGCTCTACTGGTTTAAAGGTCTCATATTATACAAACAGATCACCAATTCTAGCCTCATCCCCCCTCTATTATCTTTGAAACAGGATGGAGCTCAAACTCTCTCTCAGGTTTACCACAAGGTGACTTCCTTTTGACTTCCTGCTTCTTCACACAGACTCTCTCCAGTACAGGTTAGCTCTGAGTGTTAGCATGTTAATGTAAACACAGACCATATTACTTCCAGAACACGTCTCATTGTTTCTAACAGCAATGTTTCTGATTGGCCCGTGGGGGTAAAGCCCGCCCACATTTTAGTAATGTGGTCATGACGCAGCAAATCTGGATCAGCTCTGTTGTTCCCCGTTTTTAGAGATGTGGGTACGGAGGAGAAGAGAGAGGGGTTTATTTCCTGACACTTTGAGAGTCTCCTGACACACCGGGGACACACCAGGGACACACCGGGGACACACCAGGGACACACCGGGGACACATGGTGATGTAGAGAAGACATCAGAAAGTGCATTTTTCATGATAGGAGACCTTTAATGTAAAAGCTGGGGGACTGTCTTACGTTGAGATACTCGACAGGCTTGGTGACGTTGAACTTGTCCATGGTGGAGATGATGATGGCGGGAGTGGTGAGGAAGAAGAGCAGCAGGAAGAGGATGACGTTGATGATGAAGCAGCGGATCCACCAGGAGATCCCGCCCAGAGACAGGTGCTCCCTGCAGGAACAACATCAGCCGGGGGTCAGGGGGGGGGTCATGCAACACTAATAAGAAGGTATCAAGCCGCTAGAAGGCAGCTTTTATTTTGAAATCTTACTTTGAAAAGGGATGGCACTTCCTTTGTGGCTACGACCACATTCTAAAGATTCAGGAAGTCCTTTGACACACGGAGACAGATGCAATGAGCATGTAATGGGATCCATCCTCTTAGCCCTAAACGTGGCATTATCAGTAAGTCAAGTTACTATCTTAGCCTAAGGTGTTTGGAGAGGAGAGTTTAGCTGGCTGTTAAGTTCAATATAAATACATTGAAAGGAGAACAGTGTGTTTGGTTTGGTCCGCAGTGGGGTTTTAACCGGGTGGAGCTAGAGAACTCACCAGCGGACGTTCTGCGGGTCGGGTGCGTAGGAAACGCTCCAGTTGTGAACGTGGAGCGCCTCGCTGAACTGAGAGGATCCTGGCTCCTGACGACAGCGACAGCCCTGCACCTGACACGCGTTGAAGTCCTTCAGAATACTGAGACACAACAACACTCTGAGTTACTACACGTTTAAGTCCTTCAGAATACTGAGACACAACAACACTCTGAGTTACTACTATGATTCAATGTCAGGTAAAGGTGGGGTCAGGTAGGGGTCAGGTGAAGGTGGGGGTCAGGTGAAGGTGGGGTCAGGTAGGGGTAATTTAAAGGTGGGGTCAGGTAAAGGTGGGGTCAGGTAGGGGTCAGGTAAAGGTGGGGTCAGGTAGGGGTCAGGTACAGGTGGGGTCAGGTAAAGGTGGGGTCAGGTAGGGGTCAGGTAAAGGTGGGGTCAGGTAAAGGTCGGGTCAGGTAGGGGTCAGGTAAAGGTGGGGTCAGGTAGGGGTCAGGTAAAGGTGGGGTCAGGGGTCATGCTGTGTCTCACACTGCGGTCATGGCCTCGTTCTGGAAGGTGACGAAGGCCATGCCCAGAGGCTTGGTGTTGACCTTCTCCTTCTCCTTCCTGTACTCCTCCTTCAGCTTGGACTCTGTCTTGGTGTAGTAGCTCACCGCCTCCTCCTAAAGGACACATGGAGGCTGAGTTAACCAGCTGACATAGAATATAAACTAGTCACGACGAAATGCATACTTTCTAAAGAAGGAGGCTGAGTGGACTCGTTATCATTGAACAGTGTGACGTGATAATCAGGGCTCAG
The DNA here is from genome assembly GCA_028583405.1 of Pogonophryne albipinna. Classification (NCBI taxonomy): domain Eukaryota; kingdom Metazoa; phylum Chordata; class Actinopteri; order Perciformes; family Artedidraconidae; genus Pogonophryne; species Pogonophryne albipinna. Next base: position 483,890 of record JAPTMU010000059.1, on the reverse strand, counting down.
GAAACCACATATTGGTCGTAAATTACACCACTGTTTCTTATAATGAAGCTCCTTTGGGTGGATGAGTTAGCGTTAGCGTCACCTCCTCGCAGCCGGTGATGGCACAGCAGCACAGATGTCCGCAGGGCTTGGGGTTGATCATGGTGGGAACGTGCTCCTTCACCATCAGGTCGGTGAAGAACTTCTTACTGCGCTCCGTCTTCTTCCTGAGGAACACATCGTGAGGTTAAAGGAACCACATCGTGAGGTTAAAGGAAACACATCGTGATGTTAAAGGAACCACAACGTGATGTTAAAGGAACCACAACGTGAGGTTAAAGGAACCACATCGTGATGTTAAAGGAACCACAACGTGATGTTAAAGGAACCACAACGTGATGTTAAAGGAACCACAACGTGAGGTTAAAGGAACCACATCGTGATGTTAAAGGAAACACATCGTGAGGTTAAAGGAACCACAACGTGATGTTAAAGGAACCACAACGTGAGGTTAAAGGAACCACATCGTGAGGTTAAAGGAACCACAACGTGAGGTTAAAGGAACCACATCGTGAGGTTAAAGGAAACACATCGTGATGTTAAAGGAACCACAACGTGATGTTAAAGGAACCACATCGTGAGGTTAAAGGAACCACAACGTGATGTTAAAGGAACCACAACGTGATGTTAAAGGAACCACAACGTGAGGTTAAAGGAACCACATCGTGAGGTTAAAGGAACCACATCGTGAGGTTAAAGGAACCACATCGTGAGGTTAAAGGAACCACATCGTGAGGTTAAAGGAACCACAACGTGATGTTAAAGGAACCACAACGTGAGGTTAAAGGAAACACATCGTGATGTTAAAGGAAACACAACCTCTCTTAACGTTAACTTAGGTATAAATTACAACCTCATTCTACCACCTCCGCAATACTGCAAGGATCTCACCCTCTCTAGTGTGAGTTGTATATTAAACTACAGTGAGTTATATATTATATATTAAACTACAGTGAGTTATATATTAAACTACAGTGAGTTATATTTAAACTACAGTGAGTTATATTCAAACTACAGAGAGTTATTTTAAACTACAGTGAGTTATTTTAAACTACAGTGAGTTATTTTAAACTACAGTGAGTTATATTCAAACTACAGAGTTATTTTAAACTACAGTGAGTTATATTCAAACTACAGTGAGTTATTTTAAACTACAGTGAGTTATATTTAAACTACAGTGAGTTATATTCAAACTACAGTGAGTTATACTTTAAACTACAACTACAGTGAGTTATATTCAAACTACAGTGAGTTATTTTAAACTACAGAGAGTTATATTCAAAATACATTGAGTTATATTCAAACTACAGTGAGTTATATATTCAAACTACAGTGAGTTATATATTTAAACTACAGTGAGTTATATTCAAACTACAGTGAGTTATATATTTAAACTACAGTGAGTTATATTCAAACTACAGTGAGTTATATTTTAAACTACAACTACAGTGAGTTATATTCAAACTACGGTGAGTTATATTCAAACTACAGAGAGTTATTTTAAACTACAGTGAGTTATTTTAAACTACAGTGAGTTATATTCAAACTACAGAGAGTTATTTTAAACTACAGTGAGTTATATTCAAACTACAGTGAGTTATATTTTAAACTACAACTACAGTGAGTTATATTCAAACTACAGTGAGTTATTTTAAACTACAGAGAGTTATATTCAAAATACATTGAGTTATATTCAAACTACAGTGAGTTATATATTTAAACTTCAGTGAGTTATATTTAAACTACAGTGAGTTATATTCAAACTACAGTGAGTTATATTTTAAACTACAACTACAGTGAGTTATATTCAAACTACAGTGAGTTATATTCAAACTACAGTGAATTATGTTTAAACTACAGTGAGTTATATTCAAACTACAGAGTTATATATTTAAACTACAGTGAATTATATTCAAACTACAGTGAGTTATATTTAAACTAGTTATATTCAAACTACAGTGAGTTATATTCAAACTACAGTGAATTATATTCAAACTACAGTGAGTTATATTTAAACTAGTTATATTCAAACTACAGTGAGTTATATTCAAACTACAGTGAATTATATTCAAACTACAGTGAGTTATATTTAAACTAGTTATATTCAAACTACAGTGAGTTATATTCAAACTACAGAGTTATATTTAAACTAGTTATATTCAAACTACAGTGAGTCATATTCAAACTACAGAGTTATATTTAAACTAGTTATATTCAAACTACAGTGAGTTATATTTAAACTACAGTGAGTTATATTTAAACTACAGTGAGTTATATTCAAACTACAGTTATATTCAAACTACAGAGAGTTATATTCAAACTACAGTGAGTTATATTCAAACTACAGTGAGTTATATTTAAACTACAGTGAGTTATATTCAAACTACAGAGAGTTATATTTAAACTACAGTGAGTTATATATTTAAACTACAGTGAATTATATTCAAACTACAGTGAGTTATATTCAAACTACAGTGAATTATATTCAAACTACAGTGAGTTATATTTAAACTAGTTATATTCAAACTACAGTGAGTTATATTCAAACTACAGTGAGTTATATTTAAACTACAGTGAGTTATATTCAAACTACAGTTATATTCAAACTACAGAGAGTTATATTCAAACTACAGTGAGTTATATTCAAACTACAGTGAATTATGTTTAAACTACAGTGAATTATGTTTAAACTACAGTGAGTCATATTCAAACTACAGTGAGTTATATTCAAACTACAGTGTTATATTCAAACTACATTGAGTTATGTTTAAACTACAGTGAGTTATATTCAAACTACAGAGAGTTATATTCAAACTACAGTGAGTTATATTCAAACTACAGAGTTATATACAAACTACAGTGAGTTATATTCAAACTACAGAGAGTTATATTCAAACTACAGAAAGTTATATTCAAACTAGAGAGTTATATTCAAACTACAGAGAGTCATATTCAAACTACAGTGAAACTACAGTGAGTTATATTCAAACTACAGTGAGTTATATTCAAACTACAGTGAGTTATATTCAAACTACAGTGAGTCATATTCAAACTACAGTGAGTCATATTCAAACTACAGTGAGTTATATTCAAACTACAGTGAGTTATATTCAAACTACAGAGAGTTATATTCAAACTACAGTGAGTCATATTCAAACTACAGTGAAACTACAGTGAGTTATATTCAAACTACAGTGAGTCATATTCAAACTACAGTGAGTCATATTCAAACTACAGTGAGTCATATTCAAACTACAGTGAGTCATATTCAAACTACAGTGAGTTATATTCAAACTACAGTGAGTCATATTCAAACTACAGTGAGTCATATTCAAACTACAGTGAGTTATATTCAAACTACAGTGAGTTATATTCAAACTACAGAGTCATATTCAAACTACAGAGAGTCATATTCAAACTACAGAGAGTCATGTTCAAACTACAGTGAGTCATATTCAAACTACAGTGAGTCATATTCAAACTACAGTGAGTTATATTCAAACTACAGTGAGTCATATTCAAACTACAGTGAGTCATATTCAAACTACAGTGAGTTATATTCAAACTACAGAGAGTCATATTCAAACTACAGTGAGTCATATTCAAACTACAGTGAGTCATATTCAAACTACAGTGAGTTATATTCAAACTACAGTGAGTCATATTCAAACTACAGAGAGTCATATTCAAACTACAGTGAGTCATATTCAAACTACAGTGAGTCATATTCAAACTACAGTGAGTCATATTCAAACTACAGAGAGTCATATTCAAACTACAGAGAGTCATATTCAAACTACAGTGAGTCATATTCAAACTACAGAGAGTCATATTCAAACTACAGTGAGTCATATTCAAACTACAGAGAGTCATATTCAAACTACAGTGAGTCATATTCAAACTACAGTGAGTTATATTCAAACTACAGTGAGTCATATTCAAACTACAGAGAGTCATATTCAAACTACAGAGAGTCATATTCAAACTACAGAGAGTCATATTCAAACTACAGTGAGTCATATTCAAACTACAGTGAGTTATATTCAAACTACAGTGAGTCATATTCAAACTACAGAGAGTCATATTCAAACTACAGTGAGTCATATTCAAACTACAGTGAGTTATATTCAAACTACAGAGAGTCATATTCAAACTACAGAGAGTCATATTCAAACTACAGTGAGTCATATTCAAACTACAGAGAGTCATATTCAAACTACAGTGAGTCATATTCAAACTACAGTGAGTCATATTCAAACTACAGAGAGTCATATTCAAACTACAGTGAGTCATATTCAAACTACAGAGAGTCATATTCAAACTACAGTGAGTCATATTCAAACTACAGAGTCATATTCAAACTACAGAGAGTCATATTCAAACTACAGTGAGTCATATTCAAACTACAGAGAGTCATATTCAAACTACAGAGAGTCATATTCAAACTACAGAGAGTCATATTCAAACTACAGTGAGTCATATGTGCAGACGTGTCAGAGTCAGAGAGTTGATATGAACATGGCTCACAATGTTAAGAATAAGATGTTGTTGACATCACGCAACGCCTCATGTTTTTGGGTGGACAAAGAGTCCGTGTCAGTTGTTGTTGTTGTTGTTGTTGTTGTTGTCCCCCCCCCCCCCCAAAGCAACTCTGAGTCCCAGAAAGGCTCTCTGGATATAAAGCATTATTAATGTGTGGTGAGACGTTGCTGAAGCTCACCTCTCTGCGTTCAGAGCCATCAGCTTGGCCACGTTGTAGCAGATCCTCGCTTCCAGCACTTTGCAGTTCTCATACGCCTGTCTGCAGAGTCAAAGAATACACATCATTCACACCAGACGGTCTCCTATCATACACAGGGTCTATGCAGGAGTCCTGAAGTCTAGTAAGGCCTTTAAAGACCCTTTAAAGACCCTTTGCATACATGTTAAGACCTCATCACCACTTGGAGCTCTAACCGGTTACCTTGGCGACACACTTCACCTCACATTGACTATATTCAGTATTGATGTCCTTCCTCCTGATCTTCCAACCATCTGGACGCAGACTTGCATTTCCCCATAACGATGTTGCTTAACAACGGGCGTAAACGGACCTCCGCGCGCTATCAAGCAGTGAGCGTGCGATGTCCTGTTCAGATGACGTCACACCCAACGGGATGCCATCAATAAACTACACAGAATCACACTACACACCTACGCCATGATTACATTCAGGCTGACTGTAGAACACCTCTTTGGACCATTTATAGACTTACTGAAAACAAGATACAAAATGTAATACCTTAGAAAATGCCGTCTAGTACTTTTTAATAGCCTTCATTTTCGCTAAATTGATCTATCAACTTGTAATACTTTTTAAGACCCCGCGGACCCCCTGATGCTACTTTTAGGCATATATTATGGGTCTCAGATATATACAAATATATAAAAACACCTGTCATATCCCTCTGTTTCAGCCTGTTGGAGAAACGCTGATTTTGGGTCCTTGGCTTGAAAAAAAATAAAAAGAGGAGGGGGAGCTAATGCCTGCTCAGAACTCTCCCAGCAGAAACTCAGCTAAATGCTGCCGTGATGAAACTCCATATCATGTTCCAAACCACATCAAGGATCCTCTCTGAAACAGGATGGAGCTCAAACTCTTTCTCTCTCAGGTTTACCACAAGGTGACTTCCTTTTGATTTCCTGCTTCTTCACACACACTCTCTCCAGCACAGGTTAGCTCTGAGTGTTAGCATGCTAATGTAAACACAGACCATATTACTTCCAGAACACGTCTCATTGTTTCTGACAGCAACGCTTCTGATTGGCCCGTGGGGGTAAAGCCCGCCCACATTTTAGTAATGTGGTCATGACGCAGCAAATCTGGATCAGCTCCGTTGTTCCCCGTTTTTAGAGATGTGGGTACGGAGGAGAAGAGAGAGGGGTTATTTCTGACACTTTGAGAGTCTCCTGACACACCGGGGACACACGGGGACACATGGTGATGTAGAGAAGACATCACTTTGTGAGTCTCCTGACACACCGGGGACACACCGGGGGGGGACACCGGGGGGGGACACCGGGGACACATGGTGATGTAGAAGACATCACTTTGTGAGTCTCCTGACACACCGGGGACACATGGTGATGTAGAAGACATCACTTTGTGAGTCTCCTGACACACCGGGGACACATGGTGATGTAGAGAAGACATCACTTTGTGAGTCTCCTGACACACCGGGGGGACACATGGTGATGTAGAAGACATCACTTTGTGAGTCTCCTGAAACACCGGGGACACATGGTGATGTAGAGAAGACATCACTTTGTGAGTCTCCTGACACACCGGGGGGACACATGGTGATGTAGAAGACATCACTTTGTGAGTCTCCTGACACACCGGGGGGACACATGGTGATGTAGAAGACATCACTTTGTGAGTCTCCTGACACACCGGGGGGGACACATGGTGATGTAGAAGACATCACTTTGTGAGTCTCCTGACACACATGGTGATGTAGAAGACATCACTTAGTGAGTCTCCTGACACACCGGGGGGACACATGGTGATGTAGAAGACATCACTTTGTGAGTCTCCTGACACACCGGGGGGGGGACATGGTGATGTAGAAGACATCACTTTGTGAGTCTCCTGACACACCGGGGGGACACATGGTGATGTAGAAGACATCACTTTGTGAGTCTCCTGACACACCGGGGGGGACACATGGTGATGTAGAAGACATCACTTTGTGAGTCTCCTGACACACATGGTGATGTAGAAGACATCACTTAGTGAGTCTCCTGACACACCGGGGGGACACATGGTGATGTAGAAGACATCACTTTGTGAGTCTCCTGACACACCGGGGGGACACATGGTGATGTAGAAGACATCACTTTGTGAGTCTCCTGACACACCGGGGGGACACATGGTGATGTAGAAGACATCACTTAGTGAGTCTCCTGACACACCGGGGGGGACACATGGTGATGTAGAAGACATCACTTTGTGAGTCTCCTGACACACATGGTGATGTAGAAGACATCACTTAGTGAGTCTCCTGACACACCGGGGGGACACATGGTGATGTAGAAGACATCACTTTGTGAGTCTCCTGACACACCGGGGGGACACATGGTGATGTAGAAGACATCACTTTGTGAGTCTCCTGACACACCGGGGGGACACATGGTGATGTAGAAGACATCACTTAGTGAGTCTCCTGACACACCGGGGGGGACACATGGTGATGTAGAAGACATCACTTAGTGAGTCTCCTGACACACCGGGGGGGACACATGGTGATGTAGAAGACATCACTTAGTGAGTCTCCTGACACACCGGGGACACATGGTGATGTAGAAGACATCACTTAGTGAGTCTCCTGACACACCGGGGACACATGGTGATGTAGAGAAGACATCAGAAAGTGCATTTTGCATGATAGGAGACCTTGTACAAGTTCACTTGTAAATTTGACTATGCTGCCACCTGCTGGTACAAAAAACAGATGAAATATGAGATAAATGGAGCTTTATTAATCCCCGCGTGGAAGTGCAGTAGTTTAACAGCAACAGGGTGAGATTGAGAAATAGCATCGATTCACACAGATTAGAGATTCATTAAATTAATGATACAATTGAAATGATATACAGGTAAGTAACTTTTAAAATAAGAAATTAATGAAATATATATATATACATATTTGGGTCATATATACATATTAAATATATTGAATTAGTGTGTCGGTAAGAAGTTATTGTGAGAACAGTGTGTATTTGATGTACAGTACGTGTGTTGTCACATTACACATCTCCAGGTGAGGAAAGGGATCCGAGGACTCACTCAAAGTGCTGCTTGATCTGACTCTCCTCGGCGTATTTAGAGATGCCGTTAATGAACAAAGTGCGCTTCACCTGCAAGACACAACACTGGGATTAGAACACAAACACACCTTCTCATGTTTTCAAGATTCACATGCAGGTAAGGTGTGTGTGTGATGCTGCAGGTGTGTGTGATGCTGGAGGTGTGTGTGTGTGTGTGCGTGTAATGCTGCGTGTGTGTGTGTGTGTGTGTGTGTGTGTAATGCTGCGTGTGTTTGTTTGTGTGGGTCTCACCAGGTCGTCCTCCTTGTAGTGCATCTTGGAGGTGTGTGTGTGTGTGTCTCACCAGGTTGTCCTCCTTGTAGTGCATCTTAGAGGTGTGTGTGTGTGTGTGTGTGTGTGTGTGTGTGTGTGTGTGTGTGTGTGTGTGTGTGTGTGTCTCACCAGGTCATCCTCCTTGTAGTGCATCTTGGAGGTGTGTGTGTGTGTGTGTGGCTTACCAGGTCGTCCTCCTTGTAGTGCATCGTGGAGGTGTGTGTGTGTGTGTGTGTGTGTGTGTGTGGCTCACCAGGTCGTCCTCCTTGTAGTGCATCTTGGAGGTGTGTCTCCTCATGCTGTAGACGGTCAGCAGCAGGTACATGAAGGCGAAGGAGGTATGCAGCCACAGCAGGTTGGTCCTGAGAGAGAGACACATAAACAAACAAACAAATAAATAAATCATATTTACACAAAATTCTGAAAAGGTAAATCCCACCAAATCAAAGCCAGAGCTGAAATCTAACTTAACAGGATTGTATTTATCATTTTATCCTTTTGATATGTTATCTGAAATGAGTGTTTTCATTATGATGCTATGAGTCCGTCCAGCAGCAGAGCATTAGATATGATATATATATGATATACAGTATAAGCTCCCGGCACTCACCCAGACTTCAGGTTGGCGATGGTCGTGCGTCCGAAGCTGTACGCGTTGTTTTCTGGAACAAATACAAATGTTATTGTTTAAGAAAAACTTAAAAGGAGGGGCTGAGATTCTTCAGGGTAACATTAAAAAATACACACAACACAGATATTGCAGTACACACAGGAGGTACTGGAGTATTTCTACTTCCTGCTACTTTACACGTCTACTAATCACAGAGGAAATACATTCATCTGACAGATTCTTGTTTCAATAAACTAGTAACAGATCATGAACTCATTTGTTTAGCAGCTGCAGCATCGGAGTACGGTATTTATTTGGTTTATTTATATGTTTGTTTAACTATTTTCTGTAATTGAAAAGATTATACCAAAAACCATATCCAGAAAATGTAAAAACTATTTTTTAAAACAGATGTTTATGTTTCTAACGGTCCTTAAAGCCTCCGTCAGTGAAGAAATTAACAAATAAAGGTAAAAACATACATTTTATTTCATCAAATTCTCATTAAAATAAGTCAAAATAAAGTGTGAGCCGTGTGCAAAACCAGATCATGTAGAAACATCAAGAAATGATTTATAATGAGACGGGCACTTTTTTAAATGTTTGTAAAATAAAATCAAAGAATCTGAACTTGCGTTTTATTTTTTGATGATTTATGGCACTGTAACTTTTATTCTGCAGATTCATTTGTTTTTAAATGCTCTATCATTGGAGCCATGATGCTGCAGACAGGAAGCTGCTCGAGGTCCGGAGGGTGACTCTGCAGGGGGAGGAGCTTAGTGCTAACGCTAACACCACAATGCTAACAGTAGCCCTTAGCTGTTACCTTCTTTCGAGGGGGGGCGGGGGCCCGCCCGGCTCAACGGAGCCTCTTTAATGATAATTCGGACTAAAATCCACACACACACACACCCACACACACACACACACACACACACACACACAGAGTCTGAAATAATAATATCTTTAACAGAACAACGTAGAGAAATGTCACGGCATTTAATCTTTACTGCAAATGTGATTTCATGTTTTTAAAATCCTGGATGCCAACACCACAATGCTAACAACAAGATGCTAACACCAGGACGCTAACACTAGTATCCTAACACCACGATGCTAATACTAGTATCCTAACACCACAATGCTAACACTAGTATCCTAACACCACAATGCTAACACTAGTATCCTAACAACACGATGCTAACACCAGGACGCTGACACTAGTATCCTAACACCACGATGCTAACACTAGTATCCTAACACCACAATGCTAGCACCAGGACGCTAACACTAGTATCCTAACACCACGATGCTAACACTAGTATCCTAACACCACAATGCTAACACCAGGACGCTAACACTAGTATCCTAACACCACGATGCTAACACTAGTATCCTAACACCACGATGCTAACACTAGTATCCTAACACCACGATGCTAACACGTATCCTAACACCGTAATGCTAACACCAGGACGCTAACACTAGTATCCTAACACCACGATGCTAACACTAGTATGCTAACACCACGATGCTAACACTAGTATCCTAACACCACAATGCTAACACCAGGACGCTAACACTAGTATCCTAACACCACGATGCTAACACTAGTATGCTAACACCACGATGCTAACACGTATCCTAACACCATAATGCTAACACTAGTATCCTAACACCACGATGCTAATACTAGTATCCTAACACCACGATGCTAACACCGCGATGCTAACACTAGTATCCTAACAACACGATGCTAACACTAGTATCCTAACACCACGATGCTAATACTAGTATCCTAACACCACGATGCTAACACCGCGATGCTAACACTAGTATCCTAACAACACGATGCTAACACCAGGACGCTGACACTAGTATCCCAACACCACCATGCTAACACTAGTATCCTAACACCAGGATGCTAACACTAGTATCCTAACACCACGATGCTAACACCAAGATGCTAACACTAGTATCCTAACACCACGATGCTAACACTAGTATCCTAACACCACGATGCTAACACCGCGATGCTAACACTAGTATCCTAACAACACGATGCTAACACTAGTATCCTAACACCACGATGCTAATACTAGTATCCTAACAACACTATGCTAACACCAGGACGCTGACACTAGTATCCTAACACCACGATGCTAACACTAGTATCCTAACACCACGATGCTAATACTAGTATCCTAACACCACGATGCTAACACCGTGATGCTAACACTAGTATCCTAACAACATGATGCTAACACCAGGACGCTGACACTAGTATCCTAACACCACGATGCTAACACTAGTATCCTAACACCAGGATGCTAACACTAGTATCCTAACACCACGATGCTAACACCAGGATGCTAACACTAGTATCCTAACACCACGATGCTAACACTAGTATCCTAACACCACGATGCTAACACGTATCCTAACACCATAATGCTAACACTAGTATCCTAACACCACGATGCTAACACTAGTATCCTAACACCACGATGCTAACACTAGTATCCTCACAACACTATGCTAACACCAGGACGCTGACATTAGTATCCTAACACCACGATGCTAACACTAGTATCCTAACACCACGATGCTAACACTAGTATCTTAACACCACAATGCTAACACTAGTATCCAACACCACGATGCTAACACTAGTATCCTAACACCACGATGCTAACACCGCGATGCTAACACTAGTATCCTAACAATACTATGCTAACACCAGGACGCTGACACTAGTATCCTAACACCGCGATGCTAACACTAGTATCCTAACACCACAATGCTAACACCAGGACGCTAACACTAGTATCCTAACACCACGATACTAACACTAGTATCCTAACACCACGATGCTAACACTAGTATCCTAACACCACGATGCTAACATTAGTATCCTAACAACACGAAGCTAACACCATACATGCTAACACCTGGATTCTAACACTAGTATCCTAACACCAGTATCCTAACACCACGATGCTAACACCAGGACGCTAGCACTAGTATCCTAACACCACGATGCTAACACCAGTATCCTAACACCACAATGCTAACACCAGGACACTAGCACTAGTATCCTAACACCACGATGCTAACGCCAGTATCCTAACACCACGATGCTAACGCCAGTATCATAACACCACGATGCTAACATTAGTATCCTAACAACACGATGCTAACACCACAAATGCTAACACCACAATGCTAACACTAGCATCCCAACACCTGGATGCTAACAGTAGCCTGTAGCTGTTACCTTCTTTAGAGGGGGGGCGGGGGTACACCCGGCTCCACAGGGCGTCTTTACTGATAATTCGGACTAACACACACACACACACACACACACACACACACACACACACACACACACACACACACACACACACACACACACACACACACACACACACACACACACACACACACACACACACACACACACACACACACACACACACACACACACACACACACACACACACACACACACACACACACACACACACACACACACACACACACACACACACACACACACACACACACACACACACACACACACAATGTTTTTAACGACTGCAGGATTTATTTACTGCTCATACTGCATTCATCCAAAACTTCTCCACACACTTATGAGGATTTTTTATGTAATTTTGATATCATGAATGTATTTCCTTGCACATGTGTAATGAAATGTCACAGTATTTAGTTTATTTTAGTTTACATAGGTGACCAAACAATTTGAGACTCACTGAGATAACTTAGACTAAAGTTAAAGTGAACTATCTAAACCCTCAGAGAGTCCCTCACCTCACTGAGCTGTTATCAGCCTCTCAGTCTGACAGGAGAGAGCTCTCCTCCACCTTGTTGTCCACAGCTCCTTATGGCCGTTACCTCTGATCTAGCACCAGATGCTAACAACAACAATCGGAACCGGTGATCGATCTCTCTCTCTCTCCGTGTGTGTATATGTATATATATATATATATATATATATATATATATATATGTATATATATATATATATATATATATATATATATATATATATACACACACAGTGGGGCAAAAAAGTATTTAGTCAGCCACCAATTGTGCAAGTTCTCCCACTTAAAAAGATGAGAGGTCTGTAATTTTCATCCTAGGTACACTTCAACTATGAGAGACAGAATGGGGGGAAAGAATCCAGGAAATCACAGACAATTCCTCGGTAAAATAAGTATTTGGTCACCTACAAACAAACAAGATTTCTGGCTCTCACAGACCTGTAACTTCTTCTTTAAGAGCCTCCTCTGTCCTCCACTTGTTAACTGTATTAATGGCACCTGTTTGAACTCGTTATCAGTATAAAAGACACCTGTCCACAACCTCAAACAGTCACACTCCAAACTCCACTATGGCCAAGACCAAAAAGCTGTCAAAGGACACCAGAAACAAAATTGTAGACCTGCACCAGGCTGGGAAGACTGAATCTGCAATAGGTAAGCAGCTTGGTGTGAAGAAATCAACTGTGGGAGCAATTATTAGAAAATGGAAGACATACAAGACCACTGATAATCTCCCTCGATCTGGGGCTCCACGCAAGATCTCACCCTGTGGGGTCAAAATGATCACAAGAACGGTGAGCAAAGATCCCAGAACCACACGGGGGGACCTAGTCAATGACCTGCAGAGAGCTGGGACCAAAGTAACAAAGGCTACCATCAGTAACACACTACGCCGCCAGGGACTCAAATCCTGCAGTGCCAGACGTGTCCCCCTGCTTAAGCCAGTACATGTCCAGGCCCGTCTGAAGTTTGCTAGAGAGCATTTAGATGATCCAGAAGAGGATTGGGAGAATGTCATATGGTCAGATGAAACCAAACTAGAACCTTTTGGTAAAAACTCAACTAGACGTGTTTGGAGGAGAAAGAATGCTGAGTTCCAAAGAACACCATACCTACTGTGAAACATTGGGGTGGAAACATCATGCTTTGGGGCTGTTTCTCTGCAAAGGGACCAGGACCACTGATCCGTGTAAAGGAAAGAATGAATGGGGCCATGTATCGTGAGATTTTGAGTGACAACCTCCTTCCATCAGCAAGGGCATTGAAGATGAAACGTGGCTGGGTCTTTCAGCATGACAATGATCCCAAACACACCGCCCGGGCAACGAAGGAGTGGCTTCGTAAGAAGCATTTCAAGGTCCTGGAGTGGCCTAGCCAGTCTCCAGATCTCAACCCCATAGAAAATCTTTGGAGGGAGTTGAAAGTCCGTGTTGCCCAGCGACAGCCACAAAACATCACTGCTCTAGAGGAGATCTGCATGGAGGAATGGGCCAAAATACCAGCAACAGTGAAAACCTTGTGAAGACTTACAGAAAACGTTTGACCTCTGTCATTGCCAACAAAGGGTATATAACAAAGTATTGAGATGAACTTTTGTTATTGACCAAATACTTATTTTCCACCATCATTTGCAAATGTGATTTCCTGGATTCTTTTTCTTCTCATTCTGTCTCTCATAGTTGAGGTATACCTAGGATGAAAATTACAGGCCTCTCATCTTTTTAAGTGGGAGAACTTGCACAATTGGTGGCTGACTAAATACTTTTTTGCCCCACTGTATGTATACTGAACAAAAATATAAACGCAACACTTTTGTTTTTGCTCCCATTTCTCATGAGATGAACTCAAAGATCTAAAACATTTTCTATAAACACAAAATAACCATTTCTCTCAAATATTGTTCACAAATCTGAAAGAATGTGTGATAGTGAGCACTTCTCCTTTGCCGAGATAATCCATCCCACCTCACAGGTGTGGCATATCAAGATGCTGATTAGACAGCATGATTATTGCACAGGTGTGCCTTAGGCTGGCCACAATAAAAGGCCACTCTGAAACGTGCAGTTTTATCACACAGCACGATGCCACAGATGGCGCATGTTTTGAGGGAGCGTGCAATTGGCATGCTGACAGCAGGAATGTCCACCAGAGCTGTTGCCCGTGAATTGAATGTTCATTTCTCACCATAAGCCGTCTCCAAAGGCGTTTCAGAGAATTTGGCAGTACATCCAACCGGCCTCACAACCGCAGACCACGTGTAACCACACCAGCCCAGGACCTCCACATCCAGCATGTTCACCTCCAAGACCGTCTGAGACCAGACACTCGGACAGCTGCTGCAACAATCACTTTGCATAACCAAAGAATTTCTGCTGTCAGAAACCGTCTCAGGGAAGCTCATCTGCATGCTCGTCGTCCTCATCGGGGTCTCCACCTGACTCCGGTTCGTCGTCGTAACCGACTTTAGTGGGCAAATGCTCACATTCGATGGCGTCTGGCACGTTGGAGAGGTGTTCTCTTCACGGATGAATCCCGGTTTTCATTGTTCAGGGCAGATGGCAGACAGCGTGTGTGGCGTCGTGTGGGTAAGCGGTTTTCTGATGTCAATGTTGTGAATCGAGTGGCCCATGGTGGTGGTGGGGTTATGGTATGGGCAGGCGTATGTTATGGACGACGAACACAGGTGCATTTTATTGATGGCATTGTGAATGCACAGAGATACCGTGACGAGATCCTGAGGCCCATTGTTGTGCCATTCATCCACGACCATCACCTCATGTTGCAGCATGATAATGCACGGCCCCATGTTGCAAGGATCTGTACACAATTCCTGGAGGCTGAAAACATCCCAGTTCTTGCATGGCCAGCATACTCACCGGACATGTCACCCATTGAGCATGTTTGGGATGCTCTGGATCGGCGTATACGACAGCGTGTTCCAGTTCCTGCCAATATCCAGCAACTTGGCACAGCCATTGAAGAGGAGTGGAGCAACATTCCACAGGCCACAATCAACAACCTGATCAACTCTATGCCAAGGAGATGTGTTGCACTGCGTGAGGCAAATGGTGGTCACACCAGATACTGACTGGTTTTCGGACCCCCCCCAGACCCCCCCAATAAAGCAAAGCTGCACGTTTCAGAGTGGCCTTTTATTGTTGCCAGCCTAAGGCACACCTGTGCAATAATCATGCTGTCTAATCAGCATCTTGATATGCCACACCTGTGAGGTGGGATGGATTCTCTCGGCAAAGGAGAAGTGCTCACTATCACAGATTCTTTCAGATTTGTGAACAATATTTGAGAGAAATGGTTATTTTGTGTTTATAGAAAATGTTTTAGATCTTTGAGTTCATCTCATGAGAAATGGGAGCAAAAACAAAAGTGTTGCATTTATATTTTTGTTCAGTGTATATAGATGTATATAGTGAGTATAGACTCTCACCCAGCAGGTCTCCAGAGAAGTTGACAGGCAGCACGATGCCCACTGAGAGGACCCCCACCACCACCAGCAGCCCAATGATGTGCCTCTGGAACGAGAGGTAGTGAACTGCATCCTCTCCACACTTCTCTCTGATCTCCTCATCCCTGCAGGAGGAGGGGGGGGGGGGGGGGCATCATTATCATCATCATTACATTACATTACATTGCATTTAGCTGAGGCTTTTATCCAAAGCGACTTACAATAAGTGCGTTCGACCAACAAAATACAAACTTGAAGAAAACAGAATCATAAAGTTCATCAGGTTTCATAGAGCCAAAACATTTCAAGTGCTACTCAACTGGCTTTAGATAAGCCAGTCCTTTGTTAGTATATAAGGGCTTTGTTAATAGTTCTATTGCTCGAAGTGGAGTCGAAAGAGATGAGTTTTCAGTCTGGAAGGTGTGTAAGCTTTCTGCTGTCCTGATGTCAATGGGGAGCTCATTCCACCATCTTGGAGCCAGGATAGCAAACCCACGTGTTTCTGCTGATGGGAACTTGGGTCCCCTTGGCAGCGAGGGTGCAGCGAGTCGTTTGGCTGATGCAGAACGGAGTGCACGTGCTGGGGTGTACGGTTTAACCATGTCCTGGATGTAGGAAGGGCCAGATCCATTCGCAGCATGGTACGCAAGTACCATTGTCTTGAAGTGGATTCTAGCAGTTACTGGAAGCCAGTGGAGGAGAGGAGTGGTGTGGGAACATTTAGGAAGGTTGAAGACCAGACGAGCCGCTGCATTCTGGATGAGCTGCAGAGGTCGGATGGCACATGCAGGTAGACCAGCCAGGAGGGAGTTGCAGTAGTCTAGGCGTGAGGTGACGAGAGCCTGGACCAGAACCTGCGTGGCTTTCTGGGTCAGCTGGGGACGTATCCTCCTGATGTTGTAAAGCGTGTATCTGCAGCAGCGGGTTGTAGTAGCGATGTTTGCAGTGAAGGACAGGTTGTTATCTAGGGTCACACCCAGATTCCTTGCAGTCTGAGTCGGGGAAACAACAGAGGTGCCGAGTCAGAGAACAAATACAAATTCAGTGGTAGTGGAGTTGTTGTATAACGTTCAATTTCAACCCATGGTATGGGGGTTCCGTCCAAGAACCAACACATTGCTTTACCTGGTTTTAGGATAACTGTTATTAATGCACCCTGTAAGGTTGGGGGAAGACAACCCTTTTCGAATATCTCCTCGACCATATTTAGGAGCGGTGGCAGCAGTTTGTTTTTAAAGGCTTTATAGATGTCTATGGGGATCCCATCAGGACCAGCTGCCTTTCCACCTTTCATGTTAGTCATGGCCTCAGACAATTCTAATAGTTGTATTGGTTTATCTAAGTTAGCTTTTCGTTCCTCAGACAAACATGGAAAGTGTATCCCGTCCAAAAAAACTGACTGAGTCTTTGGGTCGCCAGGGGGCTCAGACTTGTATAGGTGATTATAAAATGTTTTAAATGATTTATTATTTTCTTTAGGATCTGATGTAATATTTCCAGCATTGTTTTGAATCTCGTTTATCGCTATTTCGCCATGTAATGCGTTAATTCGCCAGGCTAGTAATTTGCCTGCTTTCTCCCCTTGGTCGTAAAATGACTGTTTGAGTCTGTTGATACTTGCCAAGGCTTTATTGGGCGATAGTTCATTGTAGTGGGCTCTTTGTGATGTCAATTTGCATTGTAGATCAGGTGTGTCATTAAGGGCTATATCCCTTTCTAGTCGTTTTATTTATTTTTCTAAATCAGACATTTGACGACGGAATTTGTTCGATTTAGAGCTTGTGTAGCTAATTATCTGACCTCTAATGTACGCCTTAAATGCCTCCCACCTGACAGAGGGAGAGGTCTGCGTAGTGTTTATTTGAAAGTACATATCTATGTGAGAATCCAGGAAGCTTACAAAACTTGGGTCATGCAGCCACTTTGTATCAAAACGCCATCTCGGTGGACCCTTAAATGGCTTTACTGCAATGTAGTCCAAGGTTAATGGGGCATGATCCGAGATTACTATGCTGCCGTAGGTACAATTCTTAATATTTGGCATTAGGTTTTTGGAGATCAAGAAATAATCAATGCGTGAGTGAGTATGGTACGTGGAAGAGTGGCATGAAAATTCCTTCTTGTCAAGGGTTTAGGACTCTCCATATGTTACATAGACTCATATCCGTCATGAACTGTGAGATCACCCTCCTTGTCTGTATGTGGGAGGCATCTATGCCTGAAGATCGGTCTACAAGAGGGTTGAGGGTGCAATTAAAATTGCCACCCATTATAATGTTACCTCTAAGTGAAGAGATATTTAGAAAAAGATTATTGTAAAAAAGTTGGTCGTCAATATTTGGCCCATAAACATTTATTAAATTAAGTTGTTCACCCAATAAGGTACCTTGTATTATTATATATCTACCCCCTATGTCCGCATTGATGTCCGTCACTTGAAAAGGGACCGATTTATGAATGAGTATTGCCACTCCCCTTGAGTGTGACGAAAATGACACAGTTATGACCTGTCCCTGCCATCGTCTTCTCAAACGCAAAATCTCAGTGGATGTTAGGTGGGTCTCTTGCAGGTATACTACCTTGGATTGCAACATTTTAATTCTAGTCATTACTTGTTTTATTTTAGATAATCCCCCTAGCCCTCTAACATTCCATGATGATATTTTAAAAAGGTTATCAAGTGTCATGAACCCATCTCTCCAAAATGATCAAAAGGGACCTCAACTACTCGTCTACCAAACCACATTGTCACATCAAGGATCACATATAAACAAACATAAAAATACAAAAACACACCATAAGAAAACATGAACCCTCCGTCTCCCCAAACGAGACGTGAAACACTCTCACCAACGGCCTTAACGAAACGCGCCGTCCTCCTCACCTCTTCCATGTAAGAGCTCCTAGGCTATTTAACCGATCCTTTAAGAGGAGCAGCTAAACCAATAACTAACCACTGCAAGAACCCCTCATCTTCGACCAATATATATTCGAGGGATGAAAGAGACCAAAAGCAACAACAAATCCGAAATATTGCAAAAACATTAAGACAAATTAAACATCGATTCAGTATTTTTAACACACCCTAAACATGAAATGTGGTGCATTCAACACTGTTTTAAATCACGACCACAGATCGAGATAACGGAGATAAGCTTAAAAGTTAGTTGGGCGTTACAATGCATGAATGAGCTGTAATAAGCCTGAACAGAGATATGAATGCAGATGAACCTTCAAACGACGTAATGTGGATCGTATCATTTCCAAGTGAAAACTAGTGACCAATAGTATTAGCTTTTTATCATAATTCCAGCAGAGCGTCATTATTCCGTCAGGAACAAACTAGGGGCATAGCGGAGTGTCAAACCTAGTGAAATTACAGTGCGTTCTTCATCAGTAACGCCAGGATATATCCATAGGCTTGAAGCCGGTACAAACCATAGTTCAAGTTGTACAATCAGTATAGGAACAAAAAAACAAAACAAAAATGCTCCGCTGGATGATCCAAATTATGTAAACTCACCACATCTAGCCGTTGTCTGTATCCTTTCCATCTCGAAGAAATGACTCAACCTCTTCAGGGGTATTGAACACACGTCTTTTCCCGTTGTGCAGCGTGTACATCCTGGCAGGGAAAATAAGGCCGAATTGTATTCCCCGGGTACGGAGCTGTTGCTTCACTTCGCCATACTTCATACGCCGCTTCGTCACCTCCGCTGAGAAGTCGGGGAAAAACATGATATGGCGAGTCCCGTATATCACCTTTCCTTTGGCTCGTGCCGCCTGCATCACCCTGACTTTATCCCTAAAGTTTAAAAACTTTACGATGAGAGGTCTCGGGGGAAGAGGGGAGTTGGGCTTCGGTCTGCCACCCGGGATTCTGTGAGCTCGCTCGATTACCAACGGTGTTGGGAAGTTTTCGGGACCGAGTACTTCTGGTATCCATTTCTCCAAAAACGATTCCACGTCTCTACCTTCGGCGTTTTCTGGGAGACAAATAACACGTAGATTTGACCTCCTATCGCGATTCTCAAGATTGTCTACTTTCTCGGTGAGTGCTGTAATCACCTTCTCCATCCCGTTCACTGTGTTATGAAGCACCGTCACGTTATCCTCTGTCTCACCAATGCGATCCTCGGCCTGTGTTAATCTTCCCGAGTAGGAGCTGAGATCCGTTTTAATTTCCGAGATTGCAGCCAGAATCTCATCATTACGGGTGGTAACGTCTGCTCTTAGGGAGTGGATTGCTTCTAATATTTTGCCGTTAGATTCAGCTTGGGCTGAGCTAGCTATGAGGTTCGTGCTGGCTCCACCGGCATTGGCATTAGCCGTGTCCATCTTTAGCTTAGCTTGCCTGGTTGTTGGTGGAGTCCTTCGTGTTCTGGAACAATTCGGCTTCAGCTTTGGTATTTTTTGGGGCATATCAGATTGCCATTGCTTTAGGTCTCAAACTGTGGGTTTTTATGATTATTTAACTGGTCAGTATTAGGTAAAAGGATGGAATCGATCGGAGAGTCGGGGCTCGTCACCTGTTCAGCCGTCCGCCATTACCGGAACCGATGTTGATTTTTAGGTCAAGAGTGGGACAATCTTTTCCCGGAAGGAAAAGCAGTTCAGTCTTGTCAAGGTTGAGCTTGAGGTGATGAGCAGACATCCACTGAGAGATGGCAGCTAGACAAGCAGAGATGCGTGCGACGACCTGGGTCTCTGAGCGGGGAAAGGACAGAATTAATTGGGTGTCGTCAGCGTAGCAGTGGTATGAAAAACCATGCGGGCTAATGACAGATCCGAGCGAGTTTGTGTACAAGGAGAAGAGGAGGGGACCAAGAACAGAGCCCTGAGGGACCCCTGTAGTTAATTGACAAGGGTCGGACTCCGACCCTCTCCAAGTGACCCTGTAGGTGCGGTCTTTGAGGTATGAGGTGAGGAGGGAAAGTGCAGAGCTTGAAACTCCAAGTTCTTGGAGAGTGCGAAGGAGGATCTGATGATTCACCGTGTCGAATGCAGCAGACAGGTCCAACAGGATGATGACAGAGGAGAGGGAGGCTGCTTTAGCAGTGTGCAGTTCCTCAGAGACAGCAAGGAGGGCAGTTTCTGTGGAGTGACCTGCCTTGAAACCAGAAGGTTGTTCTGATGGAGATAACAGGAGAGTTGTTTAAAGACAGCGCGTTCAAGTGTTTTAGACAGGAACGGGAGGAGAGAGACAGGCCTGTAGTTTATAACATCAGACGGGTTGAGAGTGGGTTTCTTTAGGAGAGGGTTTATTCTTGCCTCCTTAAGACTGTTTGGAAAGTGACCAGAAGTTAGAGAAGTGTTGATGAAATGGGTGAGAAACGGTAGAATATCAGGAGCGATAGTCTGAAGGAGGTTTGAAGGGATAGGGTCCAGAGGACAGGTGGTAGGGCGGGCAGAGGTAATGAGGGTAAGAACCTCACTTGGAGAGAGAGGGGAGAAGGAGGTTATCATCTTCTTCATCACCACCATCACCACCATCATCATCACCATCATCCTCTAGCTAACACTTCTCCCTGATCTCCTCATCCCTACAGGAGGGGGGAATTGTTGTTGTTGTTGTTGACTTAAATTGATATTAGATGATACTCACTTTATTCTGAAGATGGCCGTCAGCCAGGAGCAGAAACCCTGCAGACACAGAGAGGAGTCAGGAGGAGAGGAGGTGATGGGGGGGATGAGACAAGGGGGATAAAGGAGGAGTAAAGGAGTCTCACGTTGTCCCTCTGGTCAAAGTCCACGGAGCTGGAGACGGAGGTGAGTCGCTCGTATCGGTCTGGAGTCTCCGAGTGCATCGCCGAGGCAACGCTGTGAAACAGGAAGTGAGCCGTTAGCTGTTAGCATGTAGCCGCCCTGCTGAAGACAGAGGGAGCTAACAGGAAGTAGAAACACACACCTTTATTCACACAGCTGCAATAAAACAGCAGGGTGAGGATAGGATGGTCGTCAGGGTGCAACACGTTAAAAATAAACAGTTTCATTTTGTTCTAAATTGCAAATATTCTGTGCTACCTTGAAGCTAGCTCGTTCTGTGCTGCTTTGGAGCTAGCTATTTCTGTGCTGCTTTGAAGCTAGCTCGTTCTGCGCTGCTTTGAAGCTAGCTCGTTCTGTGCTGCCTTGAAGCTAGCTCGTTCTGTGCTGCTTTGGAGCTAGCTATTTCTGTACTGCTTTGAAGCTAGCTCGTTCTGCGCTGCTTTGAAGCTAGCTCGTTCTGCGCTGCCTTGAAGCTAGCTCGTTCTGCGCTGCCTTGAAGCTAGCTCGTTCTGCGCTGCCTTGAAGCTAGCTCGTTCTGCGCTGCTTTGAAGCTAGCTCGTTCTGCGCTGCTTTTAAGCTAGCTCATTACTCTAAATACAAGTCCTCCTCTCTTACTACTAAAGCACATTCAGTAGAACAAGTGCTTTTTACTTCATTACAATTCAATTCACTCAGAATAATTCTGTATTTTTGCTAATCTCAAATACAATAAATAAACTATTTGTAATACTTGAAACCTGGGAATACTTCTCTATTACTTTAATGTAAACATTGATGGTAGGACTTTAAAGGTAGTATTTTTTAAAGGTAGTATTTTTAAATGCAGTATTTCTGGTACTTCTCCCACCTCTGGATGTTTGGAGTTAGCTAAGCAGCTAACTATATAGCTAGCACGGGTTCACGGGGTCACGACACGGAGATAAACACGCTCGACCCGTTACCTTTTCACCGGCTCATAGTTATCTCTGTCTCGCCGCCGGCTGACGTTATGTATCAAATGAAGCAAAGTGTGGGAGCAGGGTTAGCATCGCATGTTAGCATCACAGCTGTTAGCATCACACGTTAGCACCACATCTGTTAGCATCACACGTTAGCATCAAATGTTAGCACCACATCAGTAAGCATCAAATGTTAGCACCACATCAGTAAGCATCAAATGTTAGCACCACATCAGTAAGCATCAAATGTTAGCACCACATCAGAAAGCATAAAATGTTAGCACCACATCTGTTAGCTAACATTTGCCAACAGACAGTGATCCAGACCCACACACACCAGTATTGATGGTGTATGAGAAGTGATTAGTGCCACATGTGAGTGTTGATGTTTTAACCTCCGCTTTAATATTTATTATTTCCCATTTTTTTTTTAAATCTTAGTTAAATCAAAAAATGTAATTTGTCGACGACCGCAAAAGGTGTCAGATAAATAATGTTAGCGTTCTGCAGAAAGAGTACTTTTACCTACTTAAAGTACTTTACACTGAGTACACACTCCAGGTAGCAAAGTGTGTACTTCAGTAGGGGGCAGCACTCTCTCCTGATCACTTGATGATCTCAGATATCAGATATCTCAGATATCAGACCCTCATCTCTACATGTGGCACTGATCACCTTCATACAACCAGAGAGGTGGCACCAGTAACCCCTGTACCAACGAAGGAGAAAGGAGGAAGAGGAGGTGTTAGTGCACCAATCAGAGAGCAGCTCCTGTTAATGAACCAGAGGAAGTCGTTAGGACAAACCAAACATGGCGGAGCAGCAACGTACTATTCCCGCTCGTCCTCGCTGAAGCGCTGCTTCAGTCTTCAGGGGAAGAACACAGTCACTCACAACAAATACACTTTATTAACACGCTGCAGCAGCAACAAAACAAACTTTATTAACATCTGGTGAAACACAACAAACATGACTTTTTCTTGTAAATTAACCTTTTTTTGGAGAATTTCCAAGATTTGTTATTGTATATGTAAATCTCACGTTCTTTGTATATTCATCATATAAGCTTAAAGGTCTCCTATCATGCTATTTTAAGGTATAATGGGTCTCAGATATATACAGATCAGGGTTTCCGCTAGGATTTTTTCTCGCAGGTCAAATGTCCGAACAGAATTTATTTTACCGGACAAATTTGAAACTTACCGGTCATGTTTCAATAATAATAATAATAAGAATTGTGTAGCAGAGTTTCCGTTAGCAGGTAATTACCGGACTATGAGCGGATATGCTGATGTTTAAAACTCAGTTAATGGGGCTCATTTTTATATTGCTTCAGTTTATAATCGTAACAGATCAAAAATTCAGATTCATTTTCAATAAATGACTCCACAAACAACAAACAACATAATTATTACATTCAAAGAAACTACTTGCAATAGATGAAGTACATTATTCAAAAGTTTACATTAACTTTGAATAACAACACGGGAGAAACGGATCCTCTCTTTTCCTCTCTCCCTCCCTCTCTCTCCTGACAGCCCGTCAGTTTCTCATGCAGCCGCTAAACAGTGGGCGGGGCTTCAGGTGATTATGCAGCAGCTGATCTGATCTCTCTCTCTCGTCCGGTTACACTTCACTCGCGTTTATGTCCATATCGATCAGATCCAGCTCTCCTGATCGGCCTTTATAGAGAGCACAGATCAAACTATTAAGAGTGAATATCGGCCGATAATGATCGACGGCCAATCGATTGGAGCATCGGACATTTTGACCGGCAGGTTTTGAATTTACCGGTTTTTATTCAATTTTACCAGCTAAAAACCGGTAATTACCGGCTAACGGAAACCCTGATACAGATATATAAAAAACATGTCAAGGATGTGTTTTGCTCCTAACACTAAACAGATCAGAGAATGTCTTTCCCATAGATTTCTCAGTGTTTCTTTAAACTGAATGTTTAAGGTAGGGTAGGTAAGAACGGAGAAACCAGCTCGAGTGCGCTAGAATCTGAAAGTACGCAGCCGAAAAAAATCTGCCCCTTCCTTCAGACTTCCCCACAGAGCCCCTCCTCCAACACACACGAACGCGCACATGACCAATGAGGGCACGAGATAAGTGTGTGCACAGATGGAAGGCTGACAGGCAGGTAGGCCATCCAGTTACTTTAGCCGGCTCAGATGATTGGTCGTGCTTTTTACAGAACCACGGCTTCCACAGAGGATATTTCTTTATGGATTTTTTGTCAAAGCACTTCAAATATTCATTGCTATCGGGATGTTAAGAACATTCCATGGAATACAACAAAAAGTGTTTCCGAAGTGAATTACCTACCCCACCTTTAAAGAGTTTGGGACCTAAGATTTTCATTGCCATAACTACACTGTAGCTACTGTGCATATGATGATACAGCAGAATAAGAATCAAGTGTATTGCCAGGTAAAATGTGAAGAAGCAGTCGGAGAGTTGAGCATGAACATGGCTCACAGTGCTAAGAGCCAGAGGTTGGTCTGTGATGCTCATTAAGTACTGCACGATGTTTTTGGGTGGATAAGAATAAAACCCTAGAATCTTAATTGTAAACAGTTGAATATCAGAGGAGAAAGCACAAGGTGTGTTTACCTGTCGGCGTCAGTGACCAGCGCCAGGCGACCATAATCCCACGCTACCTTCCTCAGGATGGAGAAGACGAAGAGCAGCACCTGAAGAGGAGGAGGAAGAGCTTCCTGTCAGTCAGATTCAAACCTCTTCATGTGTCTGTCTGTGTGTGTGTGTGTGTGTGTGTGTGTGTGTGTGTGTGTGTGTGTGTGTGTGTGTGTGTGTGTGTGTGTGTGTGTGTCTGTGTGTGTGTGTCAATGAGGCTGCAGAATAGATTTTTCCTACAGTCAGTGAACACCACAGCCCCCACAATGCATCAGGAGAGCTACTTTAAAGGTCCCATGTCATGGCCATTTCCACTGATCATAGTTCCATTGTTGAGTTCTACTAGAATAGAATTATATTGTGCAATTTTCCAAACTCACATTGGTTTCTCACAGCATCTCTGTAAAGTATGTGTATTCACTCTCTCCACTAAACGGCTCGTTGCAGCTCTTGCCCCCCCCTCCCTGTGAGCCCAGTGTGCTCCGATTGGTTGGGACCAGTCGGGACGTTGTGAATCGCGCTGAGCTCCGTGGAGGTGTTGTTTCCTTGTTTAGCGATACACAGCGAAACACAGCCAAACTCACCCTGAGCACACAAAGTCACAGCCGAAGTAAAAACAATAAGTGTGTCTTGATATTGAGTAAGAGAAAGGTTGATAAACGCTGTGAGAATGGGTCTGCAGAGAGAATTTCACCGCGATCCCAACTGTCTGTTATCAGCCTGCAGCCAGGGAGGAGAGATCAGCAGAGCTGCACTGAGTGTGTGAGGAAGTTTGTGGATTGGTCAATTTGGACCAATCAGCGGGGGCTTAAAGTAACGGCTCCGCGGACGTAACGTAACGGCTCCACGGATTGGTCCATTTCGTTCCGGGGACGACATGACATCATGATGTACCCGGAAGAATCAAATGGACAGTGACGTTGTAACAACCGGTGTTTATGTGACCGGTAGTCACTCACGGTAACGCCCACCCAGCCAGTGATTCGCTGTTGGTTGGCGCCTCCATTTCCTTTTCCCCCTATTTAGTTAGACGGAGCCGGAAGGAAAAGTGTGTGTGTGCAGCAAGAGGGATCGGCGGAGCAGGTGTGTGCAGCAAGAGGGATCGGCGGAGCAACACGCTCATCTGTTAGCAACCAGCAGTTAGGTCGTTTAAAGTCCGTACCGTTTGTCTGATCCTCCGTCATCCGTCATCATACCCTCCTGTCGCTTCACGTTCCTGGAGTGTTGTGTACAAAACTGAAAGGAGCCGCTCATCTCCCAACCACCTTAAAAACCAGGACTGGATTATCAAAACCGACTGGATTGCTAAAACTGACTGACATTCTCCCGTGGTGATTGACTGTTTTATTTATTTTGAAGGAAACCCGAAGTGGACGTTTTGGATTTAACATTGAACTGTGGGAAGACGAATTGTTTGGGGGGGTATTCAAAAATACACTTACTATTTGTGATTATGATTTTGAGTTGTGTCCTTTCTTATATTTTATAATGTCATTCAATGTTGGGTGTTTACAGTGAGATGTATACACCTTTGTGCAGACTTACTAAAACTGACTGACTAGCCAAATCTGAAACGTCAGGAGAGAGACCTGACTGGCACCCCAAATAACCTAAATAAGTAAACTGTCACAACGTATCTCCAACGAGGCGTTTTGGAGGTCTGTGTTAGAGTTTACTCGCTAGGCCTACATGGTGTACTTTGAGGGTTTTGACTCTGCAGACCGTTTACATGCATAAAAACCTTCATAACAACAAGGGGACGGGTAAGAACCGGAAAAGCATGACATGTCACCTTTAGCACCAGCTGTTGATTATCCTCTGTGTGACAGAGGTTGATGTTATTAGGGATGGGAATTTGAAAGCAAATGTATATTCGAATATTCGACCCCCCAAAAAACCGTTAACCGGTTAACCGAAATGTACATATGTGACCCGCTCTATCGAAATCAGTCAGAAGTCGCAACGGCTCATTTCAAAATAAACGTGGATTTGCGTAAAAAACTATTTTTTCGGGGTTCGGGTGTTTTGTTTGATTTTAAACAAACAAAGTCTAAATATAAATACATTCTTTAAGCTTGTAAAGGGAAGATGACAGGCACCTCTCACTCGCAATCTGCTCTTCCGCAGCACCGCCCCCCTCCCTCCGCTGACATTATGAATGTAAGCGTAGAGTAATCATAGATAACACGGCAGGGTCCGTTACGGTTTGTTTTCATCTGATTTCAAATAAACAAAGTCTTGGCTTTCAGAATATTAAACTTTTTTCGGCAAATCCAGAGGATAAATACGACTTTGAAGCTTCGGCATAATTACAAGCAGAGAACGGAGTAAGCAGGCAGAACAACAGCCGGTGTTTCTCGTGAGGGTTTTCCCCGGGAAACACACACACACACACACACACACACACACACACACACACACACACACACACACACACACACACACACACACACACACACACACACACACACACACACACACACACACACACACACACACACACACACACACACACACACACACACACACACACACACACACACACACACACACACACACACACACACACACACACACACACACACACACACACACACACACACACACACACACACACACACACACACACACACACACACACACACACACACACACACACACACACACACACACACACACACACACACACACGCTTCCCCCAGACCAGTAATCCAAACGAAAATATCTTCCCTCCGTAGTATTTTGATCATTTGCTGATAACCAATCAGATCGATGGATTCCAGAGAGAGGACACTTTGAAGGCCTTTTTCTCAAAATGATGACTCGGTGACAGTCATTATATAATGGGACATATTTTGCTTAATATTTGGAGAACAACAACAATCCTGATATCATTAGAAAGCTCGGAATCTCCTCTTTCCAGCAGTGTATACAACTCAAAATGTGTCTTCGGGTCAATGCGACTGATTTTGATAGAGCAGGTCACATATGCTATAAAAAAAAAATAGGGTAAAAACATTTCTAACATTTTTTTTCTAATTTTTTTTTCCAATAACTTTTGGAAATAAATACATTTGGAAATAAATAAATACATGTTCAAATAAGTGTAGAAACAAAGTCGAATTAGTCAAATGTATTGAACTGGTGATCACAGTTTGACAGCTATAGGCCTACAGCTTTCATGTGTGGAGGCGATTCACAATCAGCTCAGCTGTAGAGAAGACCCTCCCAGCTGTAGAGAAGACCCTCTCAGCTGGAGAGAAGACACTCCCAGCTGTAGAGAAGACCCTCTCAGCTGGAGAGAAGACCCTCTCAGCTGGAGAGAAGACACTCCCAGCTGTAGAGAAGACCCTCTCAGCTGGAGAGAAGACCCTCTCAGCTGTAGAGAAGACCCTCTCAGCTGGAGAGAAGACCCTCTCAGCTGTAGAGAAGACCCTCTCAGCTGGAGAGAAGACCCTCTCAGCTGTAGAGAAGACCCTCTCAGCTGGAACGGAGGTTGCGGGTATAGCAAGGTATAGCATGTATATATAAGTTTAATTTGGCATAGTTTGACCTCTGCACCGCACTCACTAACCTGGTCCAAATATTTCCACACATTACTCCTTTTTGACGCCATGTCTGTTGTGTAGGACTCTTCTTAGAGTGTAAATAATTACCGGACTATGACTGGTCAAATATGTTGAATACCGGCAAAACTAAATCTCTCCAGTCAAAATGTCTGTACTTTGCCGCCACACACGGTTGCCAAGCAGCGAACCTCGCAACGGCTGCGGAGCGCATTTGCGCCGCATTTGGGCCTAAGATGAGGTTTGAGTCTGCGTGATCTGCGTGTAGGGAGGGGCAGCAGCCATATCATTGGCTAGAACTAGATCTGATGGATTTGGACATAAACGCGAGTGAAGTATAACCGGACACGAGAGAGAGAGATCAGCACCTGCAGCTCTGCCCGCTGTGAGGGACCGGTGAGCGGAGCAAAACACACCTTTAGACGTCACCTAACACATTTAGCTATAGCACTGTCGTATACATTGAATTATTCAATTTGATAATATGTAATCAACTTAGGCATTCCTCCCAAAACAAAAAATTAATAAAAACTCATATAACTCATATTCGAATACCTGAATAATTTCGAATATTCGATGAATCGTTCCCATCCCTAGTTGTTATTGACACATGTCTCATAGCTATTGGTAATATTGATTTATCAGAATCAGGTTTATCTCCAGGTGGGTTCACACGTACGAGGAATCTGACTTGGTGTCGTGGTGCGTACATAAAAGGTAAACAAAGATTACAAACACAGATAAAAAGGTATTTTAAGAAAACTATAAATATTATTTACATTGAAATAGAATGGAATAAAAAATAAAATGTGTTTATTATTTACTGTTTGTAATGTCTTGTCAACATGCTGTTGTACTGGGATCAATAAAGTATATACATCTAAAATCTAAAGTGTATCTGTGCTCTTATTTCCTCTCAGACCTACTGTAGTAACAGAACGGGAGATTTTAACTGGCTTTGGCTCTTAAAATATATACATGTTGTATTCAAATCCAGACACTGACATGTGTGTGTGTGTGTGTGTGTGTGTGTCTCACCAGGAAGCACATGAAGTCCAGAGCCAGCACAGTGGGCACCCCCCCAAAGGGCAGCCCCTGCAGCACGGTGCTGCGTATCCGGGCAGAATAGCAGTAATCTTTGGACTCGCTGTTAGCGGAGCAGTTCTCCCCGGTGCACGCCTGCCCCCCCCCTCCGTACATCACCATGGCAACGATCAACGCTCTGAGCATGCTCAGTGCGGCATCCTGGCAGAGAACCTGTGAGGGGGGAGGGGGGGGAGAGAGGCAGGGAGTCAACGAAAGAAACACCTGGGCCCTTTCTAATTTTTCTAATTTCCACTCCTCGAATCTGGTAAAGGAGTAATAAAGGTAGTGACCCGGAAGGACATCTCATTTCTCTAAATGCACTTCGACGACCGAATATCGAGCATCGAGGAGGCTCTCTGGAGGAGCTATAACCGAGGAGAGAGGAGAGAGGAGAGAGGAGAGAGGAGGCTCTCTGGAGGAGCTATAACCGAGGAGAGAGGAGAGAGTAGAGAGGAGGCTCTCTGGAGGAGCTATAACCGAGGAGAGAGGAGAGAGTAGCGAGGAGGCTCTCTGGAGGAGCTATAACCGAGGAGAGAGGAGAGAGTAGAGAGGAGGCTCTCTGGAGGAGCTATAACCGAGGAGAGAGGAGAGACGAGAGAGAGAGAGGAGAGAGGAGGCTCTCTGGAGGAGCTATAACCGAGGAGAGAGGAGAGAGTAGAGAGGAGGCTCTCTGGAGGAGCTATAACCGAGGAGAGAGGAGAGAGTAGAGAGGAGGCTCTCTGGAGGAGCTATAACCGAGGAGAGAGGAGAGACGAGAGAGAGAGAGGAGAGAGGAGGCTCTCTGGAGGAGCTATAACCGAGGAGAGAGGAGAGAGTAGAGAGGAGGCTCTCTGGAGGAGCTATAACCGAGGAGAGAGGAGAGAGTAGAGAGGAGGCTCTCTGGAGGAGCTATAACCGAGGAGAGAGGAGAGAGTAGAGAGGAGGCTCTCTGGAGGAGCTATAACCGAGGAGAGAGGAGAGACGAGAGAGAGAGAGGAGAGAGGAGGCTCTCTGGAGGAGCTATAACCGAGGAGAGAGGAGAGACGAGAGAGAGAGAGTAGAGAGGAGGCTCTCTGGAGGAGCTATAACCGAGGAGAGAGGAGAGACGAGAGAGAGAGAGAGAGAATCCAGATGTTTCTAAGAACATTTAGTGCTTCACATAATAAAATACACAACGGCTGTATCCTGATATATATGATATGCTTTAGGAGCTGTAGGTGCGTGTTGTACTGTGTGTGTGTATGTGTGTGTCTGTGTGTGGTACAGTGTGTAGGTGTGTGTGGTATAGGGCTCAACGATTAATCAATTTTAAAACGAAATCGCGATTTTAAATGATGCAATTATCAAATCGCAAAGCTTTCGATTTCATAATTGTTGTTGTTCTTCTTGTGTGTCAGTCATCCACACCAATCAGAGTGCTGTGCTCCACATGTACCAGCCATTGTTAACCAATCAGAAGCGCTGTGCTCCACATGTACCAGCCATTGTTAACCAATCAGAGTGCTGTGCTCCACATGTACCAGCCATTGTTAACCAATCAGAAGCGCTGTGCTCCACATGTACCAGCCATTGTTAACCAATCAGAAGCGCTGTGCTCCACATGTACCAGCCATTGTTAACCAATCAGAGTGCTGTGCTCCACATGTACCAGCCATTGTTAACCAATCAGAGTGCTGTGCTCCACATGTACCAGCCATTGTTAACCAATCAGAGTGCTGTGCTCCACATGTACCAGCCATTGTTAACCAATCAGAGTGCTGTGCTCCACATGTACCAGCCATTGTTAACCAATCAGAAGCGCTGTGCTCCACATGTACCAGCCATTGTTAACCAATCAGAGTGCTGTGCTCCACATGTACCAGCCATTGTTAACCAATCAGAGTGCTGTGCTCCACATGTACCAGCCATTGTTAACCAATCAGAGTGCTGTGCTCCACATGTACCAGCCATTGTTAACCAATCAGAGTGCTGTGCTCCACATGTACCAGCCATTGTTAACCAATCAGAAGCGCTGTGCTCCACATGTACCAGCCATTGTTAACCAATCAGAGTGCTGTGCTCCACATGTACCAGCCATTGTTAACCAATCAGAAGCGCTGTGCTCCACATGTACCAGCCATTGTTAACCAATCAGAAGCGCTGTGCTCCACATGTACCAGCCATTGTTAACCAATCAGAGTGCTGTGCTCCACATGTACCAGCCATTGTTAACCAATCAGAAGCGCTGTGCTCCACATGTACCAGCCATTGTTAACCAATCAGAAGCGCTGTGCTCCACATGTACCAGCCATTGTTAACCAATCAGAGTGCTGTGCTCCACATGTACCAGCCATTGTTAACCAATCAGAGTGCTGTGCTCCACATGTACCAGCCATTGTTAATAGAGATGTCCCGATCCGATCACGTGATCGGGGATCGGAGCCGATCACGTGATTTTCAAAAGATCGGGAGAAAAAAAATCGGGGATCGGGATTTTTTTTTTAATTTATTTTTTTTACTTTTATTTAATGTTACAAAACAAAAATGACCATGTTCACGTCTTAAGGCGAGACACCCCAGGTGAATAGGGTAATTTTTTTAACTTAAAGGTATCAGCTAGAAATTTCTCTAGTTAATTACTTACAATAAGGCAATTGTCTTTTGTATTACAAGTTTTCTGAAATAGCATGTTTAAATATGCAAATTACCCATTATCTCATTAAATATGCACATATTTTAACATATTTCAGGAATCGAAATCTGAACTTTGGATAAAGCCAGGTTCAAAGTTCTTGTTTCATTTTGTAATCATATTAGTATCTAAGGCTTTTACAGAAGGGATATTGGATATCTCTCTTTATCACTCCATAAATCAGAAAATACTGTCAACAGCCATAAAATATCCATTTTCGCCATGTTTTTAGGTATAAAATGTTGTATAATTCAGGCTATGAATGATATATGAACAAACCCTTCTGTAAAAGCCTTCATAATATTGATAGGAATATAACTGGAAGGTTTGGTGTCTCTACGTGCTACTGAAGTTGAAATTTCGAACTCAGAGTAGGAGAAACAACTCATTTTGAGAAAACGACCTTTAAAGATGGCAGTGAGGCGCTAGCTAAACCCTCCTGTTCTTTGGATGACAGCTTGCGCCTCGACGCACTCCGTGAAGGTATTTCATGTTCGGGGTCATTTGTTTTTTGTATAACCTTGCTTCGTGCAAGTGACAATTGTTGTCGTCTTCTCTGTGAACGTTTTTTTCGCCGTTCTTTTGTCATTTTGAGATTTCAATTTCGAGCGGAAAGCTAACCAGGAAGTGTTTTAGCACACCACGTGACGCATCTGAACGAATCACGTTGTCAGAAATTGACACCAGCCAATGAAATTTCGTTTCTTGGTTTAAAACCCCTTTGTGCTTTCACGATTGGTTGCTGATACAAAGGAAATGACCATATTTGGATCCGATGAGATTGTGCAGGAGAGACGGAGCTTTCCAACGATATCTCTGTTGACATGGTGCAAACAGCGGTCGCGGTACTTTATGTTACGTTAGAATGCTAACTTTTGGTGAATTTAGGAGAAATCTACAGACGCAAATAGACAAACTATAGTAAAATAAACACTTAAATGTGTATTTTGTACGTTTTCCTTCCAAAAGCCTGAAAGAAAACATGTTATGGAATCAAAATAGCACAAAATCTCAAAATTGACCAGTACTTGAAAAGTAATCCTTAATCCTTAAAGTCATCCTGAGGCCTTAGTTTTGGTTTGAAATGACACAACATCATGTATGTGTTGCTTCTTTTGGGCTTGTTTTCAGACCTGGTTGCTTATTTCTCTCAAAGCTGGCAACAGAGTGGGCGCGCAGTGTCTAGCAGTAAGCTAACGAGAGGCTACGTTCAGCTGGTGACTCGGGACTCGGGACAGAGCAAATGTCAGGAGTTTGGAAGTATTATAAAATTGAAAGCGAAGGCAGTGTAACAGCCAGATGCAATGTTTGCAAGGCGGAGGTTCCGCGTGGTGGAAAGAACAAAGCTACGTTCAACACGACCAATCTAATACGCCACCTGAGAAACAAACACCAACAACAACAGGACGAGTACACAGCGGCCACTCAGGTAACGGCACTGAAACAACCGACACTTTCAGAGACTTTTAAAAGGAAAGAGAAACTGCCCCAGAACAGTGAAAAGGCCAAACAAATAACAGCCAAGATAGCTGAACTTATCGCGTTGGATGACCAGCCGTTATCCGTTACCTTTTTTTTCTCTTAATGCATTGCATAAAGATCGGATCGGGAAAAATCGGTATCGGCAGATT
Organism: Pogonophryne albipinna; assembly: GCA_028583405.1. Lineage (NCBI taxonomy): Eukaryota > Metazoa > Chordata > Actinopteri > Perciformes > Artedidraconidae > Pogonophryne > Pogonophryne albipinna. The sequence continues at coordinate 449,532 of JAPTMU010000059.1, read as the reverse complement.
GTCAAAATCAAATGATCGGAATCGGATCGGGAGCAAAAAAATGTGATCGCAGAAGTTATATATTGTAGAATATGTGCCGATAGGATAAAATGAATATGACCAAGAGAAATGTTGAGAGAATTGCTTACCAGACTGTGCATGGGGGTATCGGGAGGGGTTCAGAAGGATGTCGAGGGAGCTGATGAGATCCAGAGTGTCATCGGGGAATCGGTCTTGTAACGCATTGATGAGATGCTGAATGTACTTTGATCGTACGTTTGTGTGAGCCTGAATGGACCTTTCATTCAGATGTGTCACTTCCACATTTCCATACTTTCCATCTTGGAGATCATTTTGGAATTCCACCTCCTCTGGGCCTAGCTCATCTTTCAACTGTGTAAGACCTGCGATAGATGCATGCATAATTGGCCTGATGCTGCCAAGATTGGCGTCCTCCTTTTGAAAAACCAAACTCAAATTGGTCATCACTGGAAGTACATCAGACAGTGAGTGGGTGAGAGCAATGAAAGAGTACTGCTGAATCTGATTTTGAATACCTTGGGCTTGGGTATTTCCGTTCACTTTTTCACTGTTCAACTCCATTACCAGAGCAGGCCAGTTGCTTTTAACACTTTGCACTGCGTTATGCAAGGACAGCCAACGGACGGCGCATGGCCGTTTCAAACTTACCATGTCTTCATCGCTTAGGGTCGCTGTCAGCTGACGGAGGCGATTCGTCCTACTTGCGGAGTGCTTGTAGAATGAATGGATTGTATTCACAGTGCGTCTGTATGCGCTCACCTGACTCACAGCATTTGCAGCATCTACAGCTGCAAGTACAGCTCGGTGAGCGACACAGTGCACCTGGATCAAGAAGGGATTTACTCTCTTCAAGAGAGCACCAACTCCAGCACGCTTCCCTGTCATCACACTGGCTCCATCCGAGCCCAGGCCCATGACCTTTGATAGCTCAATTCCTCTGCCTCTCAGCACCTCCACCACTTTCTCATATATGCACTGCGCAGTTCCGGAATGCAAGTTGTAATTGCCCAGGAAAAAGTTATCAATCTTGCCCTTGTTTTCAATCTTGGCATATACGATTAATTTATTTTCCACTGTAATACTGACAGTCTCATCAATGATGATTCCAATGAATTCACTGGCCTTAAGTTTTTCGTCAAGCTGCTTCATAATAACACCCTCCAGTGCCCTCTCCATGTCACACAAGGATTCGCTATGCTTGTAAATGCCGTCATCGGTTCCAAAATCAGGAGCCCCTACTGCCCTCAGTAAATCAGTCATTCCTCTGAACTGGTTACCTGGAATATCATTTTTGGTCATGTGAAACACCACTTTTAATTGGGAATGCAGCTTCTGGCTGCTCTGTTCTTTTGCGCTGTCGATATGATTTTTCATAGCCATTTGTTGTTGTCCTGCGTTAACTGTGAACGTATGGTCTTGGCACTGGCTGTGCTCTGTGAGGGCTGATGCTCTCATGTTGGTTGATCCTCTGGTAAAGCCATTTTTCCTCCCTGACCTAGCACAAAGGGAGCAAAACATTTTTTCCACTCCATCGACACTTTTGCATTGAAGCCATTTGAATTTCTTCTGCCAATCGGCTTTAAAGTGTACTCTCGCCTTCTTCACCGCTGGACCTGCGGTTTCGGATGTTTGCGGGGTTGCTTCATCAGGCACAGAGTCAGACTCAGAGGTAGGCTTATCGACAGGCTTACTGCTATTTTTGAGGAAAAATGTGTGAATGTTGGATTGTTTAGCCATATCTAACTGCGTGCCACGAAGGCAACTGATACATTCCTTCAACGTTTACTAGGCCTATAATAAGTTTTACAGAAGCTCGCGAGTTAGGGTAATGTGTATGACGTGTTTGTGTCTAGGTCTATTGTTTGTTTCCCGGGGAAAACTCTCAGAAGAAACACGGGCTGTTGTTATGCCTGCTGTGACATTAAGTTACTCCGTTCTCCGCTTGTAATTATGCCGTTACAAGCTTCAAAGCTGTATTTATCATCTGAATTTGCCGAAACAAGTTTAATATTCTGAAAGCCAAGACTTTGTTTATTTGAAATCAGATGAAAACCAACTCTCACGGACCCTGCCGTGTTATATATGATTACTATACACCACATTCATAATTTCAGCCGGAGGGAGGGCGAGCGGCGCTGAGGAAGAGCAGGGTGCGAGTGAGAAATGCCTGTCATATTCCCTCAGGGAGGCAACAGGAAGTTCCCTGTCAAATCCACGTTTATTTTTTAAATGAGCCGTTGCGACTTCCGACAGATTTCGATAGAGACGGTCACAAATGTCTAGGGATAGCATACGTTATCTAAGTTTTGTATGAGCATTATTATCGGACATTTTGACCGGCAGGTTTTGAATTTACCGGTATTTTATAAATGTTACCAGCTAAAAACCGGTAATTACCGGCTAACGGAAACCCTGGTCTCTATATATATATGTGTGTGTCCTCATCTGTAGCCTGTTATTGTCTCATGACACCGCACTGTGAATGAATCAAAGTAAATAAGTGGTCATGAACTCATCTGTCCATCAGACAGAGGGCTGCTGCCTCCTGTCATCATTAATGGACGTCTCTTTAAAATGACCGCTCAGAGGAGAGGAGTTCTCCAGTCTCTAACCGCCTGCTGCTTCCCCTCCTCTCTCCTCGGTTCCCCTCCTCTCTCCTCTTTCCTCGATTCCTCCGCTCGCATCTCCTGTGGGCGGGACTAAGACACGAGGATAGGAGTCGAGGAGGGGAATTAGTGAAATGAGAAAGGGCCCTGATGTTTACACCAGATCTCCTAGAGGCCTGTACTACGAAGCCTGCTGTTCTCTTAGCGGCTAACTTCAGGGTAACTCTCGGTTTCCGGTCCTACGACGCTGGTTCTCTTTTTAGCGGGCTAGATCTCCATGGTAACTGATGCTGAACGGCATTCATATCACATCATCAATCAGATCATTCATATCACATCATAATGTATCACATATCTCCTGATCTGAGTCAGCTGAGCCGTATCAGGCCGTGCAACATTCACAGTGTCACAGACTGGATGCAGAAGCATTATTTTAAGCAACACATTAAGTTGAGGAAACACTCGAGTCAAATGTAATGAAAGTCAGATGGTGTCTTAGACGGGCAGTGATATCATAAACCTGTTAATGTACGCATTCAAACACTTTTTCTTTGCACGGTCACATGACTTCACGTCACCACCGCTAAGCTCAAGGCGGATAACGTTTAATAATTGTTATTATTTATTTCATAATAAGTTAATTTAATTGTCTTCTTTATCACAAAATGTGCTAAAACAACTTAAGAAATGTTGAAAGTATAATTAAATTATAAACAAGATCACAGAAGATGCAGCGGCAGTGAAGGGAGCGGACTACATTTCCCAGCATGCCTTAGTCCTCTGTATGAAATATTAAACACATTAAATATATATTATAATTTCAAAAGTAATCTCACTGTAAAACCTGTTTACATGTCAAATAAACTAAATTACATTTATTTTGCATTTCAAATTCTGTACACCAGCCTACCTCAAATATATTTTATTTTATTATAAATGTATATTTTTGTGTTATATATTTTTATTATTTCATTATTATATAATGTTTTTAATATATTATTTTATTATATATTTGTATTATACATTTTAGAATGGTATTACATATTGGATCCATGATGTACCTTCCTTTGTGTAATGTTTTTGTTTCGCTTGATTTGTATTCATATTTAATGAGCATTGAGGAAGGAGCTAATGTCACTTCCTTTCTATTGCCGTCAGTATTTTGGGTTTGCCTTGTTCCTGCAGTTTCTTTAGAGAAGCGTAGAAGCGTTTCTAAAAATAGGCCTCGTTTTTTAACCTGTTAAGCCCTGAGCCTGTTTTTCAGGTCTCAGG
>JAPTMU010000059.1:438505-444692 GCA_028583405.1 Pogonophryne albipinna | reverse complement strand
CAGAGAGGAGAACAGAGAGGAGAACAGAGAGGAGAACAGAGAGGGAGAACAGAGAGGAGAAACAGAGAGGAGAACAGAGAGGAGAACAGAGAGGAGAACAGAGAGGAGAACAGAGAGGAGAACAGAGAGGAGAACAGTGAGAGAGAACAGAGAGGGAGAACAGAGAGGAGAACAGAGAGGAGAACAGTGAGGAGAACAGAGAGGAGACAGAGAGGAGAACAGTAGAGGAGAACAGAGAGGAGAACAGAGAGGAGAACAGAGAGGAGAACAGATGAGGAGAACAGAGAGGAGAACAGTGAGGAGAACAGAGAGGAGAACAGAGAGGAGAACAGAGAGGAAGAACAGAGAGGAGAACAGAGAGGAGAACAGAGAGGAGAACAGAGAGGAGAAACAGTGAGGAGAACAGAGAGGAGAACAGTGAGGAGAACAGAGAGGAGAACAGAGAGGAGAACAGAGAGGAGAACAGAGAGAGAACAGAGAGGAGAACAGTCAGGAGAACAGAGAGGAGAACAGAGAGGAGAACAGAGAGGAGAACAGTGAGGAGAACAGTGAGGAGAACAGAGAGGAGAACAGTCAGGAGAACAGAGAGGAGAACAGAGAGGAGAACAGAGAGGAGAACAGTGAGGAGAACAGAGAGGAGAACAGAGAGGAGAACAGTGAGGAGAACAGAGAGGAGAACAGTGAGGAGAACAGAGAGGAGAACAGTGAGGAGAACAGAGAGGAGAACAGAGAGGAGAACAGAGAGGAGAACAGAGAGGAGAACAGAGAGGAGAACAGAGAGGAGAACAGTGAGGAGAACAGTCAGGAGAACAGAGAGGAGAACAGAGAGGAGAACAGAGAGGAGAACAGTGAGGAGAACAGTGAGGAGAACAGTTAGGAGAACAGAGAGGAGAACAGTGAGGAGAACAGAGAGGAGAACAGTGAGGAGAACAGAGAGGAGAACAGAGAGGAGAACAGAGAGGAGAACAGTGAGGAGAACAGAGAGGAGAACAGAGAGGAGAACAGAGAGGAGAACAGAGAGGAGAACAGTGAGGAGAACAGTGAGGAGAACAGTCAGGAGAACAGAGAGGAGAACAGTGAGGAGAACAGAGAGGAGAACAGTGAGGAGAACAGAGAGGAGAACAGAGAGGAGAACAGAGAGGAGAACAGAGAGGAGAACAGAGAGGAGAACAGTGAGGAGAACAGAGAGGAGAACAGAGAGGAGAACAGAGAGGAGAACAGTGAGGAGAACAGAGAGGAGAACAGTGAGGAGAACAGAGAGGAGAACAGTCAGGAGAACAGAGAGGAGAACAGAGAGGAGAACAGAGAGGAGAACAGAGAGGAGAACAGAGAGGAGAACAGTGAGGAGAACAGTGAGGAGAACAGAGAGGAGAACAGAGAGGAGAACAGAGAGGAGAACAGTGAGGAGAACAGTGAGGAGAACAGTGATGAGAACAGAGAGGAGAACAGAGAGGAGAACAGAGAGGAGAACAGAGAGGAGAACAGTGAGGAGAACAGAGAGGAGAACAGAGAGGAGAACAGAGAGGAGAACAGGGAGGAGAACAGTGAGGAGAACAGTGAGGAGAACAGAGAGGAGAACAGTCAGGAGAACAGTGAGGAGAACAGTGAGGAGAACAGTCAGGAGAACAGTCAGGAGAACAGAGAGGAGAACAGTGAGGAGAACAGGGAGGAGAACAGAGAGGAGAACAGTCAGGAGAACAGTGAGGAGAACAGTCAGGAGAACAGAGAGGAGAACAGTGAGGAGAACAGGGAGGAGAACAGAGAGGAGAACAGTCAGGAGAACAGTGAGGAGAACAGTCAGGAGAACAGAGAGGAGAACAGTGAGGAGAACAGTCAGGAGAACAGAGAGGAGAACAGAGAGGAGAACAGTCAGGAGAACAGTGAGGAGAACAGAGAGGAGAACAGTGATGAGAACAGAGAGGAGAACAGAGAGGAGAACAGAGAGGAGAACAGAGAGGAGAACAGTGAGGAGAACAGAGAGGAGAACAGAGAGGAGAACAGAGAGGAGAACAGGGAGGAGAACAGTGAGGAGAACAGTGAGGAGAACAGAGAGGAGAACAGTCAGGAGAACAGTGAGGAGAACAGTGAGGAGAACAGTCAGGAGAACAGTCAGGAGAACAGAGATGAGAACAGTGAGGAGAACAGGGAGGAGAACAGAGAGGAGAACAGTGAGGAGAACAGTGAGGAGAACAGTCAGGAGAACAGTCAGGAGAACAGTGAGGAGAACAGAGAGGAGAACAGTGAGGAGAACAGAGAGGAGAACAGTCAGGAGAACAGTGAGGAGAACAGAGAGGAGAACAGTGAGGAGAACAGAGAGGAGAACAGAGAGGAGAACAGGGAGGAGAACAGAGAGGAGAACAGTCAGGAGAACAGTGAGGAGAACAGTCAGGAGAACAGAGAGGAGAACAGAGAGGAGAACAGAGAGGAGAACAGTGAGGAGAACAGAGAGGAGAACAGAGAGGAGAACAGTGAGGAGAACAGAGAGGAGAACAGAGAGGAGAACAGTCAGGAGAACAGAGAGGAGAACAGTGAGGAGAACAGTGAGGAGAACAGAGAGGAGAACAGAGAGGAGAACAGAGAGGAGAACAGAGAGGAGAACAGTGAGGAGAACAGAGAGGAGAACAGTCAGGAGAACAGAGAGGAGAACAGAGAGGAGAACAGAGAGGAGAACAGAGAGGAGAACAGTGAGGAGAACAGTCAGGAGAACAGTCAGGAGAACAGAGAGGAGAACAGTGAGGAGAACAGAGAGGAGAACTGAGAGGAGAACAGAGAGGAGAACAGAGAGGAGAACAGAGAGGAGAACAGATAGGAGAACAGTCAGGAGAACAGAGAGGAGAACAGAGAGGAGAACAGAGAGGAGAACAGAGAGGAGAACAGAGAGGAGAACAGTGAGGAGAACAGAGAGGAGAACAGAGAGGAGAACAGAGAGGAGAACAGTCAGGAGAACAGAGAGGAGAACAGAGAGGAGAACAGAGAGGAGAACAGAGAGGAGAACAGAGAGGAGAACAGAGAGGAGAACAGAGAGGAGAACAGTCAGGAGAACAGTCAGGAGAACAGAGAGGAGAACAGAGAGGAGAACAGTGAGGAGAACAGTGAGGAGAACAGAGAGGAGAACAGTCAGGAGAACAGAGAGGAGAACAGAGAGGAGAACAGAGAGGAGAACAGAGAGGAGAACAGTGAGGAGAACAGAGAGGAGAACAGAGAGGAGAACAGAGAGGAGAACAGAGAGGAGAACAGAGAGGAGAACAGTCAGGAGAACAGTCAGGAGAACAGAGAGGAGAACAGAGAGGAGAACAGTCAGGAGAACAGAGAGGAGAACAGAGAGGAGAACAGAGAGGAGAACAGTCAGGAGAACAGAGAGGAGAACAGAGAGGAGAACAGAGAGGAGAACAGAGAGGAGAACAGAGAGGAGAACAGTGAGGAGAACAGAGAGTAGAACAGAGAGGAGAACAGTGAGGAGAACAGAGAGGAGAACAGAGAGGAGAACAGAGAGGAGAACAGAGAGGAGAACAGAGAGGAGGACAGTGAGGAGAACAGAGAGGAGAACAGAGAGGAGAACAGAGAGGAGAACAGAGAGGAGGACAGTGAGGAGAACAGTGAGGAGAACAGAGAGGAGAACAGAGAGGAGAACAGAGAGGAGAACAGAGAGGAGAACAGAGAGGAGGGAAGTGATGACAGCTTGTAGGATTACTGGTCGTGCTAATGTTGTCTTGTGTTCACCTCTGTGTGTTCTGTGTTCTCCTCTGTGTGTTCTGTGTTCTCCTCTGTGTGTTCTGTGTTCTCCTCTGTGTGTGTTCTGTGTTCTCCTCTGTGTGTTCTGTGTTCTCCTCTGTGTGCTCTGTGTTCTCCTCTCTGTGTGTTCAGTGTTCTCCTCTGTGTGTTCTGTGTTCACCTCTGTGTGTGTGTTCTGTGTTCTCCTCTCTGTGTGTTCTGTGTTCTCCTCTGTGTGCTCTGTGTTCTCCTCTCTGTGTGTTCAGTGTTCTCCTCTGTGTGTTCTGTGTTCTCCTCTCTGTGTGTTCTGTGTTCACCTCTGTGTGTTCTGTGTTCTCCTCTGTGTGTTCTGTGTTCTCCTCTGTGTGTTCTGTGTTCTCCTCTCTGTGTGTTCTGTGTTCACCTCTGTGTGTTCTGTGTTCTCCTCTGTGTGTTCTGTGTTCTCCTCTGTGTGTTCTGTGTTCTCCTCTCTGTGTGTTCTGTGTTCACCTCTGTGTGTTCTGTGTTCTCCTCTGTGTGTGTGTTCTGTGTTCTCCTCTCTGTGTGTTCTGTGTTCACCTCTGTGTGTTCTGTGTTCACCTCTGTGTGCTCTGTGTTCACCTCTGTGTGTTCTGTGTTCTCCTCTGTGTGTGTGTTCTGTGTTCTCCTCTGTGTGTTCTGTGTTCTCCTCTGTGTGTTCTGTGTTCACCTCTGTGTGTTCTGTGTTCACCTCTGTGTGTTCTGTGTTCTCCTCTGTGTGTTCTGTGTTCTCCTCTGTGTGTTCTGTGTTCACCTCTGTGTGTTCTGTGTTCTCCTCTCTGTGTGTTCTGTGTTCACCTCTGTGTGTTCTGTGTTCTCCTCTGTGTGTTCTGTGTTCACCTCTGTGTGCTCTGTGTTCACCTCTGTGTGTTCTGTGTTCTCCTCTGTGTGTTCTGTGTTCTCCTCTGTGTGTTCTGTGTTCTCCTCTGTGTGTGTGTTCTGTGTTCTCCTCTGTGTGTTCTGTGTTCTCCTCTGTGTGTTCTGTGTTCTCCTCTGTGTGTTCTGTGTTCTCCTCTGTGTGTTCTGTGTTCTCCTCTGTGTGTTCTGTGTTCTCCTCTGTGTGTTCTGTGTTCTCCTCTGTGTGTTCTGTGTTCTCCTCATGTGTGTTCTGTGTTCACCTCTGTGTGTTCTGTGTTCTCCTCTGTGTGTTCTGTGTTCTCCTCTGTGTGTTCTGTGTTCTCCTCTGTGTGTGTGTTCTGTGTTCTCCTCTGTGTGTTCTGTGTTCTCCTCTGTGTGTTCTGTGTTCTCCTCTGTGTGTTCTGTGTTCTCCTCTGTGTGTTCTGTGTTCTCCTCATGTGTGTTCTGTGTTCACCTCTGTGTGTTCTGTGTTCTCCTCTGTGTGTTCTGTGTTCTCCTCATGTGTGTTCTGTGTTCTCCTCTGTGTGTTCTGTGTTCTCCTCATGTGTGTTCTGTGTTCTCCTCTGTGTGTTCTGTGTTCTCCTCTGTGTGTTCTGTGTTCACCTCTGTGTGTTCTGTGTTCTCCTCTGTGTGTTCTGTGTTCTCCTCTGTGTGTTCTGTGTTCTCCTCTGTGTGTTCTGTGTTCTCCTCTGTGTGTTCTGTGTTCTCCTCTGTGTGTTCTGTTTCTCTGGCAAATAAAGACCTCTCAAAAGTTACGGTTGATTTCATTTTAAGGATGAGCACCAGCAACACCTCCAGGTGCTCCTTTGAGAACCAGGGCAAACAGGTGATGTGACCCCTGGCTATAATGATATTATTATTATTACAATGGACCTGTGGGACACTTCTTCTTCGTGTTGGATCTTTGTGAGTTTTTCATATTATAGAAATATTAGATTTCTTTGTAATACCTTTGTGACCTTCTGACTCCACATCGATGCAGCGTTGTAATGCAACATGGGAAGAGAAAGAAACGTCTTTTTATTGGATTTGACCTCATCCTATTATTTATATGAGTATCATTTTTATGGGAAAATGTATTGAAATGGAAACCTATTCTGCAGTTTGTACAACATGTCTGAATCTCACAATCCACATCGTTAAGCTGTGTTCTCCAGAAGAGTTCTCTCTCAAATCCCCTCTGTAGAAACCTTTGACTCTGATTTGTCAACAAAATGAAACAAGAAAATGAACCTGGCTTTAACCAATGTTCACATTTCTGTGTGCCAACTGTTGAAAGACAACCCCGGTGAGAAAGCGTGGGTTTCAGCAGAGACCGCCCGCTCTCACACACTCAGGTATTTTTAGCTTATGAGGAAATACAGCCTGGATCGACCTCAGCTCAACGCTGATCCCACTGGATCCCTCTCCCCTCTCTCACACACATGGACCCCAGGAAGACTAGCCACCACCTCATGGAGGTGAATAGAGTGGTTCAGGAACGAGTCCTAAAACCAGGAAGTGAGTCAGCATGTCTCCACTTCCTGTTCCCTGGTCTCAGAGCCAATGGGATCTCTCCATAGGGTTTAGGAAACTATCTGAACTAAGGTCTGTGGTTGAG
>JAPTMU010000059.1:326005-433505 GCA_028583405.1 Pogonophryne albipinna | reverse complement strand
GGAGAAACTGAGAAAACAAACCGCACACTATCAGAAGCACAACTGGACTTTGTGTTTTACTCTGAAAAGTCAAAACGATGCAATATGACCGGTTCTGTTTTCAGCTCAGTTTTTATGTATCTCTATCATAACACTGCGGAGAAGATTTGAAAAAACCTCTTTCGGCCAAATCACTTTTTAACTGAAATGTACATCTCAATATGTTTGCTAATAGGCTGACAGTTAAAGAGCCCTCAGACACCCGAGGAACAACAATCTTATCTGTGAGACTGTGGTTGAGATGTTGCCCTCCGGACACCTCGTCTGCAGACTTTCCCAGGTCAATAAAGAGAAAGTACTGCTCTGTGAGAGGGGGATGCTTTGGCAGGAATTATGAGTGAAATGTGAGAGGTCGTCTCCCATGTTAGCTTTAATTCTGCCAGCACAGTTTCCCCCGGTGGTCGTGATGATTCTGCCTCCCTGTATGCAGCCTGCCGTGTAAACATCCATCCTGACTGCATCAGAAATATTACTGCTATAAAGGAACTACAGCACGGTCACATGACTTCACATCACCACCGCTAAGCTAAAGGAGGCTAATGTTGGGCTATAAAGGAACTACAGCACGGTCACATGACTTCACGTCACCACCGCTAAGCTAAAGGAGGCTAATGTTGGGCTATAAAGGAACTACAGCACGGTCACATGACTTCACGTCACTACCGCTAAGCTAAAGGAGGCTAATGTTGGGCTATAAAGGAACTACAGCACGGTCACATGACTTCACATCACCACCGCTAAGCTAAAGGAGGCTAATGTTGAGCTATAAAGGAACTACAGCACGGTCACATGACTTCACGTCACCACCGCTAAGCTAAAGGAGGCTAATGTTGGGCTATAAAGGAACTACAGCACGGTCACATGACTTCACGTCACTACCGCTAAGCTAAAGGAGGCTAATGTTGGGCTATAAAGGAACTACAGCACGGTCACATGACTTCACGTCACCACCGCTAAGCTAAAGGTGGCTAATGTTGGGCTATAAAGGAACTACAGCACGGTCACATGACTTCACGTCACTACCGCTAAGCTAAAGGTGGCTAATGTTGGGCTATAAAGCAACTACAGCACGGTCACATGACTTCACATCACCACCACTAAGCTAAAGGAGGCTAATGTTGGGCTATAAAGGAACTACAGTACGGTCACATGACTACACATCACCACCGCTAAGCTAAAGGTGGCTAATGTTGGGCTATAAAGGAACTACAGCACGGTCACATGACTTCACTTCACCACCGCTAAGATAAAGGAGGCTAATGTTGGGCTATAAAGGAACTACAGCACGGTCACATGACTTCACGTCACCACCGCTAAGCTAAAGGAGGCTAATGTTGGGCTATAAAGGAACTACAGCACGGTCACATGACTTCACTTCACCACCGCTAAGATAAAGGAGGCTAATGTTGGGCTATAAAGGAACTACAGCACGGTCACATGACTTCATGTCACCACCGCTAAGCTAAAGGAGGCTAATGTTGGGCTATAATGGAACTACAGCACGGTCACATGACTTCACATCACCACCGCTAAGCTAAAGGAGGCTAATGTTGGGCTATAATGGAACTACAGCATGGGCACATGACTTCACGTCACCACCGCTAAGCTAAAGATGGCTAATGTTGGGCTATAAAGGAACTACAGCACGGTCACATGACTTCACGTCACCACCGCTAAGCTAAAGGTGGCTAATGTTGGGCTATAAAGGAACTACAGCACAGTCACATGACTTCACGTCACCACCGCTAAGATAAAGGTGGCTAATGTTGGGCTATAAAGGAACTACAGCACAGTCACATGACTTCAAGTCACCACCGCTAAGATAAAGGAGGCTAATGTTGGGCTATAAAGGAACTACAGCACGGTCACATGACTTCACGTCACCACCGCTAAGCTAAAGGTGGCTAATGTTGGGCTATAAAGGAACTACAGCACGGTCACATGACTTCACGTCACCACCGCTAAGCTAAAGGTGGCTAATGTTGGGCTATAAAGGAACTACAGCACGGTCACATGACTTCACGTCACCACCGCTAAGCTAAAGGTGGCTAATGTTGGGCTATAAACGAACTACAGCACGGTCACATGACTTCACGTCACCACCGCTAAGCTAAAGGTGGCTAATGTTGGGCTATAAAGGAACTACAGCACGGTCACATGACTTCACGTCACCACCGCTAAGCTAAAGGTGGCTAATGTTGGGCTATAAACGAACTACAGCACGGTCACATGACTTCACGTCACCACCGCTAAGCTAAAGGTGGCTAATGTTGGGCTATAAAGGAACTACAGCACGGTCACATGACTTCACGTCACCACCGCTAAGATAAAGGTGGCTAATGTTGGGCTATAAAGGAACTACAGCACGGTCACATGACGTCACGTCACCACCGCTAAGATAAAGGAGGCTAATGTTGGGCTATAAAGGAACTACAGCACGGTCACATGACTTCACGTCACCACCGCTAAGCTAAAGGTGGCTAATGTTGGGCTATAAAGGAACTACAGCACGGTCACATGACTTCACGTCACCACCGCTAAGCTAAAGGTGGCTAATGTTGGGCTATAAACGAACTACAGCACGGTCACATGACTTCACGTCACCACCGCTAAGCTAAAGGTGGCTAATGTTGTGCTATAAAGGAACTACAGCACGGTCACATGACTTCACGTCACCACCGCTAAGCTAAAGGAGGCTAATGTTGGGCTACAAAGGAACTACAGCACGGTCACATGACTCCACGTCACCACCGCTAAGCTAAAGGTGGCTAATGTTGGGCTTTAAAGGAACTACTCCTCTGCTTCTCTGAAGTTAATAAAGCAAATAATCCACAGTTGAACTCCAGTTGAAATAAAAACCCCTCCTCAGATTGCTCTTCTTCAAACCTCTTTTACAGCCCGGCTCTGCTGACTGAGCACTTTTTATTATGAAGTCTCCCTTGTGTTTGGTTTTCCGTCGCTGCACACAAAGAGCTGCCAGAAGTCATTAAAGCGCTCTCAATCTGAACCTGATCTCCACCCGTCTGTGCAGCTTCTACAGAGTTTAGCCAAGAAATACACACTCCTGATTAACAGATTTCAGGTCAGCTACAAGACACAGACCAAGAGTAGAGAGCTTCTTACTGAAGGGCTAAAAGCTGCACTAAACGATGTGTTTCAATTCAATTCATTTGATCTTATTCACAAACAAGAACAAAACTCAGAAAGAATAGAGATGTGAAATTGGATACATTTCAAATGTATTAATCAGTCTGAAAGATGGTTTAAAATAGGTTAGGGTATAACAATGAACACAGGTCTAAGACAACGCAGAAATAATGCTAAAAATAAGATGGATTGCATTTATGACAGTTCCCTCAGCTCTACACTGTCTTGGTTGTATTTTCTTTATTATCAACTTTTCTCAAAGAGGAACACCAGCTGAACCAAAGGCAACAATTAGCGTAAATAAATACTTTCGTAAGGTTGTCGAAAACGAGCGAGAACTCATCGAACTGTCTAAGCCAAAACAAAATTGCAAGCTTGGCAAAAATGTTTCCTGGAAATTGCGGAAAAAAAAACTGAGTTACAACGTATGGTTACAACACAGCAGAAGCTCCTGGAGTCTAAATGTTTTCTCGGTGCTGAAAGTTTCCCTCACCGCAGAATTTAGAATCCATTAAGGCCGTCTCTCGCTATGTTTACAGTGATTTTTATTATTACATATTCTTCCGGAAGATGTGAGCCGCTGTTTTCTTTGGCTGCTGGTTTCACAGCACATTGAGGATAATCATCAGTCTGCAGAAGACATCAGTGAGCTGCACACACTGAACAGAGGCAGAAAATATACCGCATTATAGGGGAGGGTAAAGGGGGAGATGGGTACAGAGGAGAGTAATAAGTGAAAGGGAGGGAGAGAGGGAGGAAGAGTGAAACACAAAGAGGCCTGAAGCCTGAGCAAGAAACCCCTTAAGTGGAGGATTACGTGTGAATTTACCTTTGAGATCAACTCTAAGAAAAGGAAAATCCCCGTATCTGAGAAAAAAAGTCTGAATAATGAAAATAAAAATGTACTTTTCAAAATTCTGACCAAAAAGTCTTGATGCTTAGAAAATAAGTTCAGACTTTTTTCCAAAAATCTGAGAAAAGTGAGAATTTTGAAACTTTTTTCAAACATTTCTCCGCATCGAAGAAAAACATTTTTGGGAGTTTTTTCCAAAAATCAAAGAAAAAACAGAATTCTGAAAAAAGACGTCTAACTTTTTCCACAAAATCTGGGAAAAAAGTCTGAATTGTGAGATGTTTGACCTTTTCCTAATAATCTAAGAAAAAAGGACTTCCAGACTTTCTCCTCTGAATTAATTTTTCTGATACATTTTGACAGTTTCGAGTTTGTGGTTGTTTTTCTAATTTTACCCAATACTACAACTTGAAACTATTGAGACCCATCACCATAAACCCACAGCACCCCTCCACATGTCGTCTCTACCAATGTGAATCTCTGCCTGGTGTGTACAGCCTTCACTCATCAGTACCCTGTTATCAAGAAACACACACACACAAACGAAAAAAGGAACGTTATGTAACGTGTGGCGTATTTTGTTCAAGCTTTAACACCCTGAAAGGAATCCATGTTGAACAGTGTTGGTGGTCTCTGCATCTGTGTGTGTGTGTGTGTGTGTGTGTGTGTGTGTGTGTGTGTGTGTGTGTGTGTGTGTGTGGTGTGTGTGTGTGTGTGTGTGTGTGTGTGTGTGTGGTGTGGTGTGTGTGTGTGTGTGTGTGTGTGTGGTGTGTGTGTGTGGTGTGGTGTGGTGTGGTGTGGTGTGTGTGTGTGTGTGTGTGTGTGTGTGTGTGTGTGTGTGTGTGTGTGTGTGTGTGTGTGTGTGTGTGTGTGTGTGTGTGTGTGTGTGTTTGGAATAACACACTTTGATTTCAGTGCAGAGGTGATAGAAAGCTAAAGGCTAAAATATATTTACACATCTCAAGTATGAGCAGCAGGCGATGGTGACAGATCATATTCAGACTGAAGCACGCTCATCACAGCTGAACAAAGACTGTCTTCATACCCATTTACCTCTCAGATACTGAGGTAATACATCAAGAGAGAAGTAGGAACATTTTCTCATAGACTTCTCTACAATCTGAGGTAATAAAGAGAGAGAGAAGTAGGAACATTTTCTCATAGACTTCTATACAATCTGAGGTAATAAAGAGAGAGAGAAGTAGGAACATTTCCTCATAGACTTCTCTACAATCTGAGGTAATAAAGAGAGAGAGAAGTAGGAACATTTTCTCATAGACTTCTATACAATCTGAGGTAATACAGAGAGAGAGAAGTAGGAACATTTCCTCATAGACTTCTGTACAATCTGAGGTAATAAAGAGAGAGAGAAGTAGGAACATTTCCTCATAGACTTCTATACAATCTGAGGTAATAAAGAGAGAGGGAAGTAGGAACATTTCCTCATAGACTTCTATACAATCTGAGGTAATAAAGAGAGGGAGAAGTAGGAACATTTTCTCATAG
This sequence comes from Pogonophryne albipinna, assembly GCA_028583405.1. NCBI lineage: Eukaryota > Metazoa > Chordata > Actinopteri > Perciformes > Artedidraconidae > Pogonophryne > Pogonophryne albipinna. The sequence continues at coordinate 427,960 of JAPTMU010000059.1, read as the reverse complement.
ACTTCTATACAACCTGAGGTAATAAAGAGAGAGAGAAGTAGGAACATTTTCTCATAGACTTCTCTACAATCTGAGGTAATAAAGAAAGAGAGAAGTAGGAACATTTCCTCATAGACTTCTATACAATCTGAGGTAATAAAGAGAGAGAGAAGTAGGAACATTTTCTCATAGACTTCTATACAATCTGAGGTAATACAGAGAGAGAGAAGTAGGAACATTTCCTCATAGACTTCTGTACAATCTGAGGTAATAAAGAGAGAGAGAAGTAGGAACATTTCCTCATAGACTTCTATACAATCTGAGGTAATAAAGAGAGAGGGAAGTAGGAACATTTCCTCATAGACTTCTATACAATCTGAGGTAATAAAGAGAGGGAGAAGTAGGAACATTTTCTCATAGACTTCTATACAACCTGAGGTAATAAAGAGAGAGAGAAGTAGGAACATTTTCTCATAGACTTCTCTACAATCTGAGGTAATAAAGAAAGAGAGAAGTAGGAACATTTCCTCATAGACTTCTATACAATCTGAGGTAATAAAGAGAGGGAGAAGTAGGAACATTTTCTCATAGACTTCTATACAATCTGAGGTAATAAAGAGAGAGAGAAGTAGGAACATTTTCTCATAGACTTCTCTACAATCTGAGGTAATAAAGAGAGAGAGAAGTAGGAACATTTCCTCATAGACTTCTATACAATCTGAGGTAATAAAGAGAGGGAGAAGTAGGAACATTTTCTCATAGACTTCTCTACAATCTGAGGTAATAAAGAGAGAGAGAAGTAGGAACATTTTTTCATAGACTTCTATACAATCTGAGGTGAGAAAGAGAGATGTAGGAACATTTTCTCATAGACTTCTATGCAATCTGAGGTGAGAAAGAGAGAAGTAGGAACATTTCCTCATAGACTTCTCTACAATCTGAGGTAATAAAGAGAGAGAGAAGTAGGAACATTTCCTCATAGACTTCTCTACAATCTGAGGTAATAAAGAGAGAGAGAAGTAGGAACATTTCCTCATAGACTTCTATACTATCTGAGGTAATAAAGAGAGAGAGAAGTAGGAACATTTTCTCATAGTCTTCTATACAATCTGAGGTAATAAAGAGAGAAGTAGGAACATTTTCTCATAGACCTCTATACAATCTGAGGTAACAGAGAGAGAGAAGTAGGAACATTTTCTCATAGACTTCTCTACAATCTGAGGTAATAAAGAAAGAGAGAAGTAGGAACATTTCCTCATAGACTTCTATACAATCTGAGGTAATAAAGAGAGGGAGAAGTAGGAACATTTTCTCATAGACTTCTCTACAATCTGAGGTAATAAAGAGAGAGAGAAGTAGGAACATTTTCTCATAGACTTCTATACAATCTGAGGTGAGAAAGAGAGAAGTAGGAACATTTTCTCATAGACTTCTATGCAATCTGAGGTGAGAAAGAGAGAAGTAGGAACATTTTCTCATAGACTTCTCTACAATCTGAGGTGAGAAAGAGAGAAGTAGGAACATTTTCTCATAGACTTCTCTACAATCTGAGGTAATAAAGAGAGAGCGAAGTAGGAACATTTCCTCATAGACTTCTATACAATCTGAGGTAATAAAGAGAGAGAAGTAGGAACATTTTCTCATAGACTTCTATACAATCTGAGGTGAGAAAGAGAGAAGTAGGAACATTTTCTCATAGACTTCTCTACAATCTGAGGTAATAAAGAGAGAGCGAAGTAGGAACATTTCCTCATAGACTTCTATACAATCTGAGGTAATAAAGAGAGAGAAGTAGGAACATTTTCTCATAGTCTTCTATACAATCTGAGGTAATAAAGAGAGAAGTAGGAACATTTCCTCATAGATACGATACGATATACTTTATTGTCCCCGTAAGGAAATTTGTTCTGGACTCCGTCCTGCAGTTCCGAATACATGTACATATACAAACATAGTGGACATTAAGAGACATACACATATCATCAGTCATACACCGTTTGAACACAATACAAAGACGCACATACTGACAATGGCGACCTATTGCACTACCCCTCATGGCCAACATTTAAAAAGTACATTTCATTACATTTGACTACATTTCATTTCATGTGAATGTTAAGAAGCTTAATGGACATAGGCAGGAATGAGTGCTTATCGCGGTTCAGCCTGCTCTTGGGAACCCTGAATCTTCTACCAGAAGGTAGGAGCTGGAATTCTGGGTGAAGTATGTGGGTGGGATCAGACACAATTTTGTTTGCCTGTCTGATAATGGACTGCTCGTATATGTTTTGGAGAGATGGGTGTTTTTTAACCCCTATAATTTTCATAGCAGTGTACCAGGCGAGCGATCTGTGACTTTGACTGCACTGTCAAGTTACCATTCCAGGCAGTAATACCATACCTAATGATGCTCTCCAACACTGCATGATAGAACAGTAACATGAACTTCTGGTCGACTCCGAAAGCCCGGAGTCGACGCAGAAAGTACAATCGCTGTTGAAGTCTAGAGCACAGACCTTGAACATGCGCCTTCCAGCTGAGTGTATTATCTAGATGGACACCAAGGTACTTATAGGAGCTGACCTGAGTTATGGGTTCATTGTGGATAACCACCGGCCTAAGGTCACCCACTGCCTTTGGGTCCCACACCATCTCCTGAGTCTTCTTCACATTCAGCACTAGATGGTTTAAATCACACCACTGCACAAATCTCTCTATTTCAGAGTGATAAGCCGATGAACTGCTGCCTTTGTGCATTAAGCCAAGGATGGCTGTATCATCTGAGAATTTGATGATATAATTCTCCCGGTGGATTCTCGTACACTCGTTTGTGTACAGTGTGAAGAGGACCGGGGAGCTCACACAACCCTGGGGGGCTCCTGTACTAATGGTCCGGGGCTCTGAGAGGGCATTGTTGACCCTGACATGCTGAGTGCGATTGGTTAAAAACGAAAAATACCATTTCAAGATAAAAGGATTTAGACTGATCTTTATCAGTTTTTGAAGCAAGATGTGAGGATGCAGTGTGTTAAAAGCCGAGCTGAAATCCACAAACAGTAGACGTACATATGCCTTAGGGTCTTCCAGGTGTTTAGTGACCAGGTGTGTGATGCTATTTAGAGCATCGTCTGTGCCACGCCCTTGTAGGCAAACTGAAAAGGGTCTAAATGTACATCAACCTCTTTCTTTAGCAGCGGCACCATGATCCTCTCAAAACATTTAATGACAATGGATGTCAATGCAACAGGCCTAAAATCATTGTTTACCTTTGGACAAGGTTTTTTGGGGACAGGTTTTATTATTGATTTTTTCCAGAGGGTGGGGATGGTGTGAAGATCAACAGATTTTTGAAATATGGGACATCATGCTGATGTCAGTTATTCTGCAAATGTCTTGAGAAGGAATGCAAAGATGCCATCTGGCCCTGTGACCTTCTTAGTACAGGTGTGTTTAAAAAGTGATGGGACCTTTAAAGGGTCAATCACCACCCTTTCATCCTGGTCAGTAGCAGAGATTGTCTCTAAGATGTCTGTACATTCAGAGGAGAAGTCCTGGGTTTCAAATCTCATGTAAAAGTCATTCAGTTCACTTGCTTTTTGCAGGTCATCAGAGGTACAGAGAGGTTTTTTTAGCTGGAGTCATATTTGTGATTGCTTTCATAGTGTCCCAAAGTTCCTTGGAGTTCATTGTAGAAAAGTTCTGTTCAATAATGTCCTTATGTCTCCTTCTAGCTTCTCTGAGCATGTGGTTAAGCTCCTTTTGCACACATTTCAGTTGCGTTTTATCCCGGTTGTTAAAAGCTATATTTTTACGATTGATGCAGACTTCTATACAATCTGAGGTAAGAGAGAGAAGTAGGAACATTTCCTCATAGACTTCTATACAATCTGAGGTAAGAAAGAGAAGTAGGAACATTTTCTCATAGATTCTATACAATCTGACGTAATAAAGAGAGAGAGAGAAGTAGGAACATTTTCTCATAGGCTTCTCTACAATCTGAGGTAATAAAGAGAGGGAGAAGTAGGAACATTTTCTCATAGACTTCTCTACAATCTGAGGTAATAAAGAGAGAGAGAAGTAGGAACATTTCCTCATAGACTTCTATACAATCTGAGGTAATAAAGAGAGAGAGAGAAGTAGGAACATTTTCTCATAGACTTCTCTACAATCTGAGGTAATAAAGAGAGGGAGAAGTAGGAACATTTTCTCATAGACTTCTCTACAATCTGAGGTAATAAAGAGAGAGAGAGAGAAGTAGGAACATTTTCTCATAGACTTCTCTACAATCTGAGGTAATAAAGAGAGAGTGAAGTAGGAACATTTCCTCATAGGCTTCTCTACAATCTGAGGTAATAAAGAGAGGGAGAAGTAGGAACATTTTCTCATAGACTTCTCTACAATCTGAGGTAATAAAGAGAGAGAGAAGTAGGAACATTTTCTCATAGACTTCTCTACAATCTGAGGTAATAAAGAGAGAGAGAAGTAGGAACATTTTTCTCATAGACTTCTATACAATCTGAGGTAAGAGAGAGAGAAGTAGGAACATTTTCTCATAGACTTCTATACAATTTTAGGTAATAAAGAGAGAGAGAGAAGTAGGAACATTTCCTCATAGACTTCTATACAATCTGAGGTAAGAGAGAGAGAAGTCGGAACATTTCCTAATAGACTTCTATACAATCTGAGGTAATAAAGAGAGAGAGAAGTAGGAACATTTTCTCATAGACTTCTCTACAATCTGAGGTAATAAAGAGAGAGAGAAGTATGAACATTTTCTCATAGACTTCTATACAATCTGAGGTATTAAAGAGAGAAATAGGAACATTTCCTTATAGACCTCTCTACAATCTGAGGTAATAAAGAGAGAGAGAAGTAGGAACATTTCCTCATAGACTTCTATACAATCTGAGGTAATAAAGAGAGAGAGAAGTAGGAACATTTCCTCATAGACTTCTATACTATCTGAGGTAATAAAGAGAGAGAGAAGTAGGAACATTTTCTAATAGACTTCTATACAATCTGAGGTAATAAAGAGAGAGAGAAGTAGGAACATTTTCTCATAGACTTCTATACAATCTGAGGTAATAAAGAGAGAGAGAAGTATGAACATTTTCTCATAGACTTCTATACAATCTGAGGTATTAAAGAGAGAAATAGGAACATTTCCTTATAGACCTCTCTACAATCTGAGGTAATAAAGAGAGAGAGAAGTAGGAACATTTCTTCATAGACTTCTATACAATCTGAGGTAATACAGAGAGAAGTAGGAACATTTTCTCATAGTCTTCTATACAATCTGAGGTAATAAAGAGAGAGAAGTAGGAACATTTCCTCATAGACTTCTATACAATCTGAGGTAAGAGAGAAGTAGGAACATTTTCTCATAGACTTCTATACAATCTTAGGTAATAAAGAGAGAGAGAGAAGTAGGAACATTTCCTCATAGACCTCTATACAATCTGAGGTAATAAAGAGAGAGAGAGAAGTAGGAACATTTCCTCATAGACTTCTATACAATCTGAGGTAAGAGAGAGAGAAGTAGGAACATTTCCTAATAGACTTCTATACAATCTGAGGTAATAAAGAGAGAGAGAAGTAGGAACATTTCCTCATAGACTTCTCTACAATCTTAGGTAATACAGAGAGAGAGAAGTAGGAACATTTCCTCATAGGCTTCTATACAATCTGAGGTAATAAAGAGAGAGAGAGAAGTAGGAACATTTCCTCATAGACTTCTATACAATCTGAGGTAATAGAGAGAGAAGTAGGAACATTTTCTCATAGACTTCTATACAATCTTAGGTAATAAAGAGAGAGAGAGAAGTAGGAACATTTCCTCATAGACTTCTCTACAATCTGAGGTAATAAAGAGAGAGAGAAGTAGGAACATTTCCTCATAGGCTTCTCTACAATCTGAGGTAATAAAGAGAGAGAGAAGTAGGAAAATGTTCTCATAGACTTCTATACAATCTGAGGTAATAAAGAGAGAGAGAAGTAGGAACATTTCCTCATAGACTTCTCTAAAATCTGAGGTAATAAAGAGAGAGAGAAGTAGGAACATTTCCTCATAGACTTCTCTACAATCTGAGGTAATAAAGAGAGAGAGAAGTAGGAACATTTCCTCATAGGCTTCTCTACAATCTGAGGTAATAAAGAGAGAGAGAAGTAGGAAAATGTTCTCATAGACTTCTATACAATCTGAGGTAATAAAGAGAGAGAGAAGTAGGAACATTTCCTCATAGACTTCTATACAATCTGAGGTAATAAAGAGAGAAGTAGAAACATTTCCTCACAGGCTTCTCTACAATCTGAGGTAATAAAGAGAGAGAGAAGTAGGAACATTTCCTCATAGACTTCTATACAATCTGAGGTAATAGAGAGAGAAGTAGGAACATTTTCTCATAGACTTCTATACAATCTTAGGTAATAAAGAGAGAGAGAGAAGTAGGAACATTTCCTCATAGACTTCTATACAATCTGAGGTAAGAGAGAGAGAAGTCGGAACATTTCCTAATAGACTTCTATACAATCTGAGGTAATAAAGAGAGAGAGAAGTAGGAACATTTTCTCATAGACTTCTCTACAATCTGAGGCAATAAAGAGAGAGAGAAGTATGAACATTTTCTCATAGACTTCTATACAATCTGAGGTATTAAAGAGAGAAATAGGAACATTTCCTTATAGACCTCTCTACAATCTGAGGTAATAAAGAGAGAGAGAAGTAGGAACATTTCCTCATAGACTTCTATACAATCTGAGGTAATAAAGAGAGAGAGAAGTAGGAACATTTCCTCATAGACTTCTATACTATCTGAGGTAATAAAGAGAGAGAGAAGTAGGAACATTTTCTAATAGACTTCTATACAATCTGAGGTAATAAAGAGAGAGAGAAGTAGGAACATTTTCTCATAGACTTCTCTACAATCTGAGGTAATAAAGAGAGAGAGAAGTATGAACATTTTCTCATAGACTTCTATACAATCTGAGGTATTAAAGAGAGAAATAGGAACATTTCCTTATAGACCTCTCTACAATCTGAGGTAATAAAGAGAGAGAGAAGTAGGAACATTTCCTCATAGACTTCTATACAATCTGAGGTAATACAGAGAGAAGTATGAACATTTCCTCATAGACTTCTATACAATCTGAGGTAATACAGAGAGAAGTAGGAACATTTTCTCATAGTCTTCTATACAATCTGAGGTAATAAAGAGAGAGAAGTAGGAACATTTCCTCATAGACTTCTATACAATCTGAGGTAAGAGAGAGAGAAGTAGGAACATTTTCTCATAGACTTCTATACAATCTGAGGTAATAAAGAGAGAGAGAGAAGTAGGAACATTTCCTCATAGACCTCTATACAATCTGAGGTAATAAAGAGAGAGAGAGAAGTAGGAACATTTCCTCATAGACTTCTATACAATCTGAGGTAAGAGAGAGAGAAGTAGGAACATTTCCTAATAGACTTCTATACAATCTGAGGTAATAAAGAGAGAGAGAAGTAGGAACATTTCCTCATAGACTTCTCTACAATCTGAGGTAATACAGAGAGAGAGAAGTAGGAACATTTCCTCATAGGCTTCTATACAATCTGAGGTAATAAAGAGAGAGAGAAGTAGGAACATTTCCTCATAGACTTCTATACAATCTGAGGTAATAGAGAGAGAAGTAGGAACATTTTCTCATAGACTTCAATACAATCTTAGGTAATAAAGAGAGAGAGAGAAGTAGGAACATTTCCTCATAGACTTCTCTACAATCTGAGGTAATAAAGAGAGAGAGAAGTAGGAACATTTCCTCATAGGCTTCTCTACAATCTGAGGTAATAAAGAGAGAGAGAAGTAGGAAAATGTTCTCATAGACTTCTATACAATCTGAGGTAATAAAGAGAGAGAGAAGTAGGAACATTTCCTCATAGACTTCTCTAAAATCTGAGGTAATAAAGAGAGAGAGAAGTAGGAACATTTCCTCATAGACTTCTCTACAATCTGAGGTAATAAAGAGAGAGAGAAGTAGGAACATTTCCTCATAGGCTTCTCTACAATCTGAGGTAATAAAGAGAGAGAGAAGTAGGAAAATGTTCTCATAGACTTCTATACAATCTGAGGTAATAAAGAGAGAGAGAAGTAGGAACATTTCCTCATAGACTTCTATACAATCTGAGGTAATAAAGAGAGAAGTAGAAACATTTCCTCATAGGCTTCTCTACAATCTGAGGTAATAAAGAGAGAGAGAAGTAGGAACATTTCCTCATAGACTTCTATACAATCTGAGGTAATAGAGAGAGAAGTAGGAACATTTTCTCATAGACTTCTATACAATCTTAGGTAATAAAGAGAGAGAGAGAAGTAGGAACATTTCCTCATAGACCTCTATACAATCTGAGGTAATAAAGAGAGAGAGAAGTAGGAACATTTCCTCATAGACTTCTCTACAATCTGAGGTAATAAAGAGAGAGAGAGAAGTAGGAACATCTTCTCATAGACTTCTCTACAATCTGAGGTAATAAAGAGAGAGAGAGAAGTAGGAACATTTCCTCATAGACTTCTCTACAATCTGAGGTAATAAAGAGAGAGAGAAGTAGGAACATTTCCTCATAGACTTCTATACAATCTGAGGTAATAAAGAGAGAAGTAGGAACATTTTCTCATTGACTTCTATTCAAGCAGTCCTTAGCTCCTGCTGGATATTACAGAGAGTGCAGGTTTAAGGAACATTACCTTCGGTTTTAATGCCAAGAGGTTGCAACTTGTTGTTTTTTTGGACAGAAATAATGTATTTTCCATGTCAGAGACATTTTTCTCTTGTCATCGCAGACATGTGGTAACAACATGTCTGATCGCTCTCTCTCCTCCTGCTTCCAATGTTCTTGTCTCTCATTACATACTTATCTCAATCTTACTGTTTCCCTCACATATAGATTTCCCTTCCTTCTTTTATTCATCCATTTCTCTTTTCCTGAGACATCAATACTTTCTCAGACAAAATGGTTCCCCTTTATTTATTTCCTTCCCTTCTTCTGATTCTTATTCTTCTTCGTCTAATTTATTTGACCACATCACCCATCCTGTTCTTCATCTTTCCCATCCATTCCCTGTTTTTGAACATTGATATTCCCATTCTTTTATTCAGAGACCTTATTGAACCAAAGCTGCTGCGAGGAGCTCTTCCTGACTTAAAGTAGGGGTAAATGAAAGCTCTTACTTACTACGTAACGATGGTACGATGTTCTTTACAAGCCAGGGTTTCTTAGAAATGATCTCACTCTTTCATTCAAAGAGGCCCTATTCTGCTTCCTGTAGTGTTTCTGTGCATGTCAATGGTCTGCAAAGGCTAAAATCCCTGTGGACAGTTCGCTGTTTTTGTATCTGACCTGTGAAAGCTCTTCTTCTGTGGTGTTAAGCTCATAAATCAAAAACCAAACTGTTTCCGACACGAAGGAAAAATTCATTGTGGTCGTTTAGTCATTTTAGCTCCGGCTATTTCTCCAAAATGGCCCTAATTTTAGGGGGCGCTGCAGTAATAGAGCCTATCTGGTGGCGAAGCTGATGGTAGGAGCTCTGCTGTTTGTGCAGCCTGGGTTGGTGGGGAGTGGGGGGGATGTCTCAGATTGATGTTCCTTGAATCGTTTTTTACAAATAAACAGATCTGCCGTCCAGTTTGTTTTGAAAGATAAATATAGAGGGAAGTTGTTTTTTCCTCCACGGAGACAGAGATAGCCCCCCCTCACCACAGAGACATATTGAGAATGACCCGGGGACATTTGTCCGCTGCAAAAGGATTTGAGATGGTTTGGTGCTTTTACCAGTATACTCTACATATTCTTTTAATGATGAGATGTTTTTGGAGTGAAAGAAGTGTGCTTAAATCACTAAATTCTGTTTCTAAACTTTAGTTCTACGGAGGCCGACAGGTGCAAACGCTTTAAAGGGGCAAATCTCTTCCATCAGGAGAAACAGCTAGGGGACACTAAAGAGTGACGCACACAGCAGGGAGACCAGGGGACACTAAAGAGTGACGCACACAGCTGAGACCAGGGGACACTAAAGAGTGACGCACACAGCTGAGACCAGGGGACACTAAAGAGTGACACACACAGCTGGGAGACCAGGGGACACTAAAGAGTGACGCACACAGCAGGGAGACCAGGGGACACTAAAGAGTGACGCACACAGCTGAGACCAGGGGACACTAAAGAGTGACACACACAGCTGGGAGACTAGGGGACACTAAAGAGTGACGCACACAGCTGGGAGACCAGGGGACACTAAAGAGTGACGCACACAGCTGGCAGACCAGGGGACACTAAAGAGTGACGCACACAGCTGGATACAAGGGGACACTAAAGAGTGATGCACACAGCTTGGAGACCAGGGGACACTAAAGAGTGACGCACACATCTGGGAGATCAGGGGACACTAATGAGTGACGCACGCAGCTGGGAGACCAGGGGACACTCAAGAGTGACGCACACAGCTGGGAGACCAGGGGACACTAAAGAGTGACGCACACAGCTGGGAGACCAGGGGACACTAAAGAGTGACGCACACAGCTGGGAGACCAGGGGACACTAAAGAGTGACGCACACAGCTGGGAGACCAGGGGACACTAAAGAGTGACGCACACAGCTGGGAGACCAGGGGACACTCAAGAGTGACGCACACAGCTGGGAGACCAGGGGACACTAAAGAGTGACGCACACAGCTAGGAGACCAGGGGACACTAAAGAGTGACGCACACAGCTGGAGACCAGGGGACACTAAAGAGTGACGCACACAGCTGGGAGACCAGGGGACACTAAAGAGTGACGCACACATCTGGGAGACCAGGGGACACTAAAGAGTGACGCACGCAGCTGGGAGACCAGGGGACACTCAAGAGTGACGCACACAGCTGGGAGACCAGGGGACACTAAAGAGTGACACACACAGCTGGGAGACCAGGGGACACTAAAGAGTGACGCACACAGCTGGGAGACCAGGGGACACTAAAGAGTGACGCACGCTGCTGGGAGACCAGGGGACACTCAAGAGTGACGCACACAGCTGGGAGACCAGGGGACACTAAAGAGTGACTCACACAGCTGGGAGACCAGGGGACACTAAAGAGTGACGCACACAGCTGGAGACCAGGGGACACTAAAGAGTGACGCACACAGCTGGGAGACCAGGGGACACTAAAGAGTGACGCACACAGCTGGAGACCAGGGGACATTAAAGAGTGACGCACACAGCTGGGAGACCAGGGGACACTAAAGAGTGACGCACAGAGCTGGAGACCAGGGGACACTAAAGAGTGACGCACACAGCTGGGAGACCAGGGGACACTAAAGAGTGACGCACACAGCTGGGAGACCAGGGGACACTAAAGAGTGACGCACACGTTGCACTCAAGGACTCAGGCGGACATCACTTGTCTTTTCTCACTCGTGGCAACTTTATTATCATTATTTCCAAAAACTCCGTCACAGTTTTCTTCACCACCGAGGAAGAAACGCTCTTCCTCACCTTCACGCCCTCAGGCGGAGCCTTGTGGCGAAAACAGGCAACTACATGCACCAACTAAACCTGCTTCAACAATAAACACAACATGTTGTGAACTATATCGTCACACTCACAGCACCTACTAGTCTTAAACAAGTGGGTAGTAAGACAAGAGAATGGGCCATTTTGCATAAAACACGTCTTAATGAGATACACAAGCTGCTGTTCACTGCAGTTGTGAATACTACTGATTTGATCAGTTTTTCTTTCTTCTTTTTTTAACCCCCAAACATTTGCATCTTTAATGCATATTACAAAACCATGAGTCCATACTGTTGAAAGGGGCATCATTTTCCTTTCTAAATCAATTCTGGAACTTAATTCACACAACCCAAATTTCAGCCAACAATCACATTAACACAAGGCACTTTCGGTATACTTGCAAAGAGGCAAGGAGTGTCATTTACCTTTTCTTATTTATTACCAAGCCCATTACCAGGGCCGCCAGTAGCCATTTAAAGCTATCTCTTTGGTGGAAATGGTTCTCTCTGCGAAACTAGGCTGGCCAAGTTTGACATAAGTCAGAGTCTGTGGTTGCTTTCTTTGTCGTCTTGGATACATTGTCCTCTGCTCCGAGTCTTCCACTGCCTCCTCCTCTGAGCTCTCTGTAGCTGTTGTCACAACATCCTCCTCACCTTCGTCAGATGTCACTGTGTGAACCTGCTCCTCTTGTTCCTCCTCCCTGCTTTGCAGTGGCTCCCTCGTTCCCGAGATCATCTTTCCCTCTTGAGGATGGAACTTCTGAGCAGAGGGGTTAAGCGCAGGCATCCTTTGGTGTTCCGCTGAAGGCCAGGTGAATGTTACATCATTAAAGTCATCATCTGATTCCTCATCAACATTTGTTTGTTGTGTGTACTTGGTCACAGATGTGTGTCTGTTTGTGTAATTGTTTCTTTTCTTTGTTGGAGTTGGGATGGTAGCCTGATATCTGTCATGTGTGGCTGGGAGGAAGTCACATGGTAAAAGTAGATTCCTGTGGAGGATCCTTGTCCTGCCTCCACCACTTTCAGGCACTACCTCAAACACTGGACTGATGTCACCTTTCTGACTTTTGACAACATAACTGTTGTCTTCCCAGTAGGAGCGGATTTTACCTGGTCCTCCTCTCTCTCCCACATTTCTCACCAGGACACGACTGCCAACCTGCAGTGTGGGGCCATACACTTTCTTGTCATACTGTTTTTTTCCCCTATCAGCTGACTTGGAAGCATTTCTGGAGGCGATGTGATAAGCCTCAGTCATCCTCTTTCGCCACTTCTCCACATAGTCCTGGTAGGAGCCTGTGCAGTCCTGATTTTCAATTCCAAACAGCAGGTCAACAGGCAGTCGGGGTGGCCTGCCAAACAGGAGAAAGAATGGAGAATAGCCGGTGGCGTCATTAGCTGTGCAGTTGTAGGCATGTACGAATTTAGTGAGGTGATTTTTCCAGTCATGTTTCTGTTCTTCAGTAAGTGTTCTCAGCATTGACAGCAACGTCCTGTTAAATCTCTCTGTCTGTCCATTTCCTTGGGGATGATAAGGAGTAGTGTGAGACCCCCGAATGCCTGACAGTGTTTTCAGGTGGTGAAGCAGCTTGTTCTCAAATTCCCTCCCCAAATCATGATGCAGTCTTTCTGGGAAACCAAACTTGAGACAGAAATCATTAAACAGTTTGTCTGCAACAGTCTTGGCTGATTTGTTGGTAGTTGCATATGCTTGTGCGAACCGAGTGTAATGGTCCATTATGACAAGTACATATTCATAACCCCCCTACATTCTTCCAAATGTAGAAAACCAACAGAGACCAGCTGGAATGGGTGAGTGGTTTTGATACTCATCATAGGTGCGAGTGCGTGTCTGTTAGACACTCACACACGTTTGTCACAAAATGTTCTATGTCTCTTTGCATTTTGGGCCAAAAGAAACGTTCTCTTATCAAGTTTACTGTCCTTTCTGTTCCCAAGTGTCCCATTTCGTTGTGGAGCTCCTTCAGAACAAGTGGACGATATACATCTGGGAGCAAAAGCTGACTTTTTGTGTGAGTTTTGCGGTGCATAGTTCCATCTTCTCTGATTTCAAGCCTACTCCACTCTCTGACTAGAGCTTTAAATTCTGGGCCCTCGTGTTTCAGTTGTTGTACATTGGGTCGCTTGTTTTTCTCTTTGTGTCCATACATTTTGCCCATCACCTGATCTTGTTGCTGTGCTGTCTTTATTTCTTCCCTGGAGAATGGCTGTATGGCACTGAACGTATTCTCTATGTCTATCTGTGTCTGTAGAGCATTACAAGAGACTGAGTGTAGGAATGGGCTGTTTTCTTCCTGATGCACCAAAATGCCCTGCCCTGTTGCACTTACTTCTTCCTGGCAAACAACCTGTGTGCATTGGTTCACATAACTTTCAAAATCAAGTGGCATTCTGGATAAGCCGTCTGCGTCTGCATTTGCTTTGCCTGGTCTGTACTTGATTTTGAAATTAAAATCTGCCAACTCTGCTACCCATCTTTGTCCCACGGCATTTAACTTTGCTGTTGTCAGTATGTATGTCAGTGGATTATTATCAGTATATACCACAAAAGAGGGAGCATGAAAAAGATAGTCTCTGAAACGCTCGCAGATGGCCCACTTCAGTGCGAGAAACTCCAGCTTACCAGAGTGCAGGTTGTAGTTTCTCTCTGGGGGGGTGAGCGTTCTGGGTCCATAAGCGATCACGCTACAGCACTGCACCAAGTCCTGCCTGTGAAGCATCAGTGTGCAAAACAAACAGTTCATTCAGGTCTGGGAAGCCTAGGATTGGAGGGTTAGAGAGTTTGTCCGCTAGGTGGCTCAGAACCTGATGATGCTCTTCAGTCCATGTGACGGGTGATGATGAGGTCAACTGCCCGTGTTTTGTTTTCTTTACTTTTCCCTTTTTAGCCACATTGTGATTTTGTGGTGAGGCAGGAACAGGGGATTGGGCTGCCAACAGTTCATGCAGGGGCTTTGCTATGACAGAAAAGTTTTGTATGTATGTCCTGTAGTAGGACAGGAAGCCTAAAATCTGTCTCACTTCTCCCACTGTGTTAGGGCGTCTTTCCTTCAGCGCCTGCACTGGAGCCACCTCTGCCGGGTCCATGCTATGCCCCTCTTTTGACACTATCCTGCCCAAGAACCTAACTTTGGATTTAAACAGTTCACATTTTTTTGGTGTGAGCTTCACTCTATGTTGCTGGTATCGGCGAAGGACTGTTCTTACGTGCTCAACGTGGTCAATGAAGGACTTGCTGTGGACTAAATTGTCATCAAGGTAAGGCAGGCAAATATCATCATGCAAACCCCACAAACACTCCTCCATACTTCTTTGAAATTCAGCTGGAGCTGAACTGAGGCCAAAGGGGATCCTCACCCACTGATACAGGCCCCATGGTGTGATGAAGGCAGTGAGAGGCTGACTTTCTTCGTCTACAAAGCCTTGGTGGTACGCCTTGCCTTGGTCAAGTACAGAAAACCATGAACTCCCAGTAAGACTGTCCAACATATCTTGTATGCGAGGAATGGGATGTCTATCTGGCACTGACTTCCTATTTAGCTCACGGTAGTCTACACACAGTCTCAGTTCCCCTGATTTTTTTCTTACACACACTATAGGTGACGAATAGGGTGACCTTGATTTAGTGATCCAGCCCTTATTAATCAAGTCCTGTAAATATTCCTTTACCTCCTGATGTAATGGCTTTGGAACACTGATATAAGTCTTCTGGACAGGTGTCTGGTCATTTAGGGTGATGTGCATACGCAGAGAGGGTATGGAGCCTACATCATTTTCATCCCTAGCAAATGCTTTACACTCCTCCCTTAACACTTCTCTTGCTAAGGTTTGCTGGTCACTAGTCAAATGATCTAAAGTCACTGGGGGATCCCAGGTTTCATCACAGTCAGTAGTGGGGCAGCTTGTACCTGAGCAGTCTGTGTTTTGCTGTGCATTTTTGTCGGGACAACTGCTGTAGTGCTGTCACTTCCTGCTGTGCCCTTCTGTTGCTTTAATTGTTCATTGATCACTTCCTCTATTACATTGAAGCCAACTATAGGGTCTTCTGCCACATTTTGATCACTGGAAACTTGAACTGGCACGAGCAGACTTGCACTAGAAGTCTCTAACCCGCTCAGTTGGAACTCTACTGGTATCCATCCCATAAATGGGATTTCTGTTCTATTTGCAGCAAGTCCATTTAGTGGTTCTGGCCCTAAGAGTTCAGCTATAGGTCTGATAGTGCTGTGTGGAAGGTGTTCAGCTCGCCATTGTTCATTTATTACTGTTGCCTGAGCACCCGTATCCCACAATGCTGTCACCGGTACGTTATCAAAAGTACATTTTACCATTTTCCGTTTGCCAATAAGCTTAATAAGTCTTTTATCTTCTTTAGCTGAGAGGTAATTAACTTTGCATATGTCTGGAAAGTTGTTCTTATGTCTCTTGGTTTCTGCCAAGTGTTCTGCAACTAAACTTACTGCTTTACACAGAGGTTTGTGTTCTGGCCAATGATGCTTCTGACAGGACCTGGAGCAATAAGCTGTACTTGAACAACCTGCACATGTCACAAGTCTCCTGGTTGCATCCTCCTCCTGTAGACAGTTGTTGCAGCGGTGGGACCCTGACGGCTGTTGCTGGATTACTGCTGGTCCCCCTGCAGCAACCCTCCGAAGTTTCCCTGCGCCTGGCGTGGAGCTCTGCATCCTCTGGATATGTGTCCCAGCTGTCCACACTTGAAGCAGTGGCTACAGTTGGCTTCCTCTCCTTTGTCCTAGCAGTCCCTGCACGCTCTTCTCCGGATGCTGTTGTTCCCTGTAGCTTGCCTGTAGTTCTGTGGCCTGCCAGTGCTCATGGAAGCTAACACCATACATTTCATTTCAGCAACCTCAGTTTGAAGCTCTCTTACCAGAGTGTGCATCACAAGCTCTTGTGGAGGTTGGGCTGTCTTTGTCTTCTCCTTGTGGGTGCCTTTAGCATCCTCCTGCAGTGTTTTCTGCATGGAGGGGTCAGGTGACTTGTCCAACTTATTGTTAGTTGTCTGTAGTTCAGCCATTCTGGGTGTTTTGGTGTTACGTTTGAGCTTATTTATTCTTTCTGCCTCAAGGTTTCCTGCTTCATTTACTCTTTCAATCAGAGTTTCATCGGTCACCTCCATGTCATCAAGGTATGGCTTAATCTGGTCGTTGATGTTGTCACTGAGCAACCCTGTACCAACTGGCCGTAGAAACTTCTTCTTGACCAGGCCTGCACTGTAGTGCTCCTCCGAGTCTCTGTCCTTGGATGTAAACAGCAGTCTATCTTTTAGTTCAATAGCTCTGAACAAAAACTCTTGTGCTGATTCTTTCGGCTCCTGGGACATGCTGATACATTTTTGGTACAGATCTGAAGTGTCATCTTCATTGTAATGCCCCTTTAATATGATCTTTAGCTGAGGCAGAGTCAATTCAGTCTTTATTTCTAGCATGTCACGCAGCTTTAAGCCAGGGCTAATGGCCCTTATCACAGCCTCGATTACTTCCGACTCACCATGACACTTGCGAAGCCCGCTCTCTATCTGGTGTATTAGGTTGGTATATGACAGTTTGTCACGCTGCCCTCCTTCACCGATTTGGCCGCAGGTGCGGAACTCTCGCTTGATAGTTACCTCTGGCACCTTAGCTGTGAATAGTGGCCCGCTAGTGCTGCTGCTGACGCCATCTGATATGTTTAGTTTTTCACCCAGCATTTTTATTTCATCTTCCAAAGTCTTTCGGGACTGCTGCAGCTCCATAGATGTATCTCTCATCTCAGTGCTTTTCTGTCCCCGTCTTCTGTCAGGCCCTCCATGAAAACTAGCAGCTCTTGGATTACTTTACATGCTTCCTCTGCATCTGTTTCTTCTTCAACTTCTTCAATTTTGTTTTCTGCTATTTTAAATAATGTTCGTCTGTTTTTATCAGCAGAAGTATCTTCTTCATCATCTTCTATATAATGCAGATATTTACAGACCTGCACCATCCGGTCCCGATTTTGCTGACTCAGAGCAATGGTGGCGCGATCTAGGAGAATCTCCAAATCCATATTTTCCTCACGGTACAGTGTTATCTTTCGTCTCAGGATAAAAGCCCTCTTTTAATCCGTTTAGAGCTAATATCCTGGCTAGCTCGCCAATACATGTTGCACTCAAGGACTCAGGCGGACATCACTTGTCTTTTCTCACTCGTGGCAACTTTATTATGAAATTTCCAAAAACTCCGTCACAGTTTTCTTCACCACCGAGGAAGAAACGCTCTTCCTCACCTTCACGCCCTCAGGCGGAGCCTTGTGGTGAAAACAGGCAACTACATGCACCAACTAAACCTGCTTCAACAATAAACACAACATGTTGTGAACTATATCGTCACACTCACAGCTGGAGACCAGGGCACACTAAAGAGTGACGCACGCTGCTGGGAGACCAGGGGACACTAAAGAGTGACACACACAGCTGGAGACCAGGGCACACTAAAGAGTATTTTGCCTGCCATCGTTTTTATAAATAAAGTTAGCAACACCTCTCAGTTTAACACCACAAAGTACTTCAAACATGAAGTTGATTTCACGTTTCTTAAACAAAGAGTTAACATCATGACCTAAAAAAGGTACATTTGTTACATCTGCATTTTTCTATCTTCACAAGAAGCTATTTGATTATTTGCACAGTAGAGTACGACAGATTTATAAAGTGAGGACATTTTAACCAGAGTTAAGAAGGTTGTGGTTGAACCTACAGATAAAGGTGACATTAGTTTGAGGCTCGAGCATTGAGGGGAAATGATTCGTAATGAGGTTCTGGTCAGAAGTACAGACTCTCCGCCACATCTCTTCTCCTTAATTAAAGCCATAAAGAAACTACAAATCAAAGAACTATGCTCAAGAAGGACTATCATTACAAGCTGTGTGGTTTTAGATTCAACTCATGCAAGAAAGAGAGAAATGAGCCGAATGCAAATAAGCATGTTTCTGCAGAACGACGACCGCAGAGAGCTTCCTGAAGGCTTCGAGACACACACACACTTTTGTTTTTAGGGATGACTGCAGCTGAGACAAATACAAAACGTTAACGTGTAGTGAACCACGGCTGCTGACTCTGCAGGGGGTCTCAGTCTGAAGAATGAGGCGTTGAAATGTTAGCCTCATGCAAACTATTTGTTAATACTGCACCTCCCAGGGTCCTCAGTCTCATTCTGCTCTGCAGCCGAGGCGTGACGGACAGCAGGGGGCGGGCCTTCACTGACAGCAGCCAATAAAAACCTCTCGTTTACTATTCTGTTCTCGTGCAGGCTTCACACTCACACCGTCACAAACTCATATATTACACATTATATATCATAGTAATATATTACACCCATATTTTACAACTTATTTACTACACTCATATATTCCTATACTCCCTGGGAACAGAGCAGATATGTTAGAGGCCCCAACACACATAAGCAAAGCATTTGTGTGTGTGTGTGTGTGTGTGTGTGTGTGTGTGTGTGTGTGTGTGTGTGTGTGTGTGTGTGTGTGTGTGTGTGTGTGTCACTGATTACAGAGCTATTCACACACACACACACACACACACACACACACACACACACACACACACACACTCGTTGTAGATAAAATAGTACCATTATGAAAACTAAAAAACTATAATATCCAATTAAAAATAAAGTTAAATATTTACGCAAAATATAAATGCAAGAAACAAGTAGATTAAAATACGACCACTACTCTCATTTAAAGTGGAGAGCTGTGCAGATTTAAAACAAAAAGGGCTAGTATTTGCAATTGTATAATATTCTCCCACAATATGTGCATTAATGCAAAGTGTCAGTGGGCCTTGTTGATGAAATAAAAAAATACCTTTCAGACAATATCATAAGGAGATGATTCAATAAGCTTTAGTCTATAAACATCATTTATTACACTAAGTCTGTCTGAGGCAATCCTACAGAGAAAACATGTAAATACAACGATGACAACTGGCGCAAGAAATGTATTTGTATTAAATATATAACGTCCTACATCTACTTGTGTTATTTGACGTCTTGCAACAACAACAAAGTCCTAAATGTAGTCGTTTGGCAGCTTTTTTCTTCCTTTGTGTTCTCGTAAATTCCCTCTCCTCTTTCCGTGTTTAAATCACACACTGATGACGTCACAAACACACACACACACATGAATTACAGGAAGCCCTCCGAACCTTAATGGTCGTCCTGGGGTTTAGGAGGGAACATGCGAGCGCCATAAAGACAGAAAAAGACATGGATGTGAATATGAGGGGAAAAAGAAATATGAGTTTTGGATTATGGGGTATACATTTCAGAGGAGCAGTAAATCCATCGACTCCACACCTCCAGGAGAATCGTTTACTGCAACGCCTCTGTTTATGTCATCCATCCAACGAAGGGTACTGCATCCTTCTTCTGTAACACACTGCATTCACAGCCCTGTACCAACAAATACATCAAGTCAACCCACTGTTACGACTGGGGCACACAAGAAAATGATAAGACCCAAATGCACGACTCCAGACAAAAAGGACGGTTCAAAAAAATGTATTTGCTTAGGTGATTTGCAGGGCAATACAAACACACTTAGTAAACAAGGACTCCACAAAGTACTCACTAAATACTAGCTAACTCTCTAGCACAGAAATCAGCTGGCTGTCAAATCTCTAATAATATTTATAAGGCTCAAATAAACGCTGGAAGGCACCTCTCTCAGGCCCCGTCCACACGGAGACGATTTCAGTTGTATCCGCTAACGTTCTTTATCGTTTAGACGGTTCGTCCCCACAAAGCCGAAACGGAGCCACGGTTTCGGAGCCCGAATCCGACAAACTTTGAGAACGGCTCCCAAAGTGGGTAGGTTGGGATTCCGTGTGTACGCCATATACGATCATTTCCTGAAACGATGACGCCATAGCCCCGCCTCTCCCCACCTCTCCTGCTCAGCCCCGCGTCACCCGCGTCATTGCTGATGCGTTTCGCCAATGGCGCATCACAGGGTTGCGTTCGTGCTCCAGACGCTACTGACCATGATACAGATGTTAGTGCAACCTCTACAGCTCCTCGACCTCAACCATCAGCAACAATAATAATATAATATAATAATAATAATCGTCATCGGCTAAATGCTTTTGGTGTATTTTGTGACGGAAGTACAGCGCCACCTACAGGCCCGGCATATGTACTACAGCGTCTCCAGCGGTTTCGTGTGGACACACTTGAAATCGACTTTGGTTCGAAATCGGTTTCGTCTCCGTGTGGACGGGGCCTAAGGCACGAAACGATCTGACAGAGAAAACACAGAATAAATACACACAAAGGAATCTACAGGTGCAAACAATAAGGGCGGGGCAGGTAATCATGTCAGTGAAGAACACACATGGGGAGGAGTCAAACTACCTGAAATGAGAGGGGAGATTAGTCCCAAAGTAAAACAGGAAATGACAAACAGGAAATGCCAGACAACAAAAAGGGTAAACAGACGCAAACTTGACAATATTAACTTAACAGTGAAATAATACTAATACAATTAAACTAAGATCAAAAAACGTCATCATAAAACTAAGAAATCTGACGAGACACAACACACACAGCAAACAAGGTTGATGTAGCATCAACGTAGTGATGCGTGAGTTAACTCAAACACGTCTATTTGGGGTCTATTCGTTTTTATTGTGGATTATGTTGTTGTTTTTGCACATCTTTGAGGTCATTTTGTGTCTCTTGTGTTTTGTAGTTTTGTTCAGTAATCCGTTAATGACCGCCTCGCTGCACATTATCCCTTATGTCAATATAATATATATGTTAATCCAGCATTCTCAGTAAGACACAAAAAAACACCAATATTTTCCAAATCAAAGAGGCTGTTTTAATATCTAATCGTATTATCTGAATATTTTCGTTATTGATCGTAACTTAGCCTTTTGTGTCGACATAAAAGTGAGTCTCTTTTCATCTGTATTCTCCAGGCCCTTATACATGCAACATGTAAAAGCTTGTTCTCTATATTCATTATTTATAAATGTTAAGGAATCACTGGCAAATACATTTTATAATCACAATCAAAAATAGATGAATGTGGACATTTGTACAAAATGCTGGACCACAAGAAAGTATAACACGACTGCTGTGAGAATGTGTGCGTGTGTTTATATGTGTGTGTGTGTATATGTGTGTATGTATGTGTATGTGTGTGTATCTCTGTGTGTGTGTGTGTGTGTGTGTGTGTGTGTGTGTGTGTGTGTGTGTGTGTGTATGTGTGTGTGTGTGTGTGTGTGTGTGTGTGTGTGTGTGTGTGTGTGTGTGTGTGTGTGTGTGTGTGTGTGTGTGTGTGTGTGGCCTAGCATTACTATACTTGTGGGGACCTAGATCTGTTTACACAGTCACGTGTGGGGACTCGCCTCCCTTATGGGGACAAATTGGAGGTCCCCATAAGGGGAATCATTAATGTTAGGGTGAAGACTTGGTTAGGGTTAGGGTTAGGGTTAGGGTTAGGGTAAGGGTTAGGGTAAGGGTTAGGGTAAGGGTAAGGGTAAGGGTAAGGGTTAGGGTTAGGGTAAGGGTAAGGGTTAGGGTAAGGGTAAGGGTAAGGTTAAGGGTAAGGTTAAGGGTTAGGGTTAGGGTAAGGGTTAGGGTAAGGGTTAGGGTAAGGGTTAGGGTAAGGGTAAGGTTAAGGGTAAGGTTAAGGGTTAGGGTTAGGGTTAGGGTTAGGGTAAGGGTAAGGGTTAGGGTAAGGGTTAGGGTAAGGGTAAGGTGAAGGGTAAGGTTAAGGGTTAGGGTTAGGGTAAGGGTTAGGGTAAGGGTAAGGTTAAGGGTAAGGTTAAGGTTTAGGTTTAGGGTAAGGGTTAGGCATGTGTTGGTTATGGTTAAGGTTAGGATAAGTCTCCAGGAAATGCATGTAAGTCAATGTAATGTCCCCTGAAGTGATGTATACATGTGTGTGTGTGTGTGTGTGTGTGTGTGTGTATGTGAGAATCTGTGTGTGTGAATGTGTGTGTGTGTGTGTGTGTGTGTGTGAATATGTGTGTGTGTGAATATGTGTGTGTGTGTGTGTGTGTGTGTGTGTGTGTGTGTGTGTGTGTGTGTGTGTGTGTGTGTGTGTGAATATGTGTGTGTGTGAATATGTGTGTGTGTGTGTGTGTGTGTGTGTGTGTGTGTGTGTGTGTGTGTGTGTGTGTGTGTGTGTGTGTGTGTGTGTGTGTGTGTGTGTGTGTGTGTGAATGCTGGCTGGTGATGTAAAGTGCTTTGTTTTGTTGGAAAGAACTAGCAAAGCTTTATGTGTATAACTGCACTCCATGTAAAGCTCACTAATTAGTTAATTACTTTTCTCCTGAGAAACTTTCTGGGCCTGAAACTTCTCCGCTGGTGGTCTGAAGAAAAGGTAGTCCAACATACAGTCCACCCATCAACAGTGTCCCCCCCCCCCCCCCCCTCCCAAAGCTTTAAAGAGTCCCAATAACCCTTTTGGTGGAGTTCAGAGGAAAGAGAGGGCTCCCCCCATCAGCTGTGGCAGCTGTCAATCACTCACCAGAGACGTGTTGGGGAAGCCGGAGGAGGGGGATTCCCACAGAGACGTGTTGGGGAAGCCGGAGGAGGGGGATTCCCACAGAGACGTGTTGGGGAAGCCGGAGGAGGGAGATTCCCACAGAGATGTGTTTTTATCGCCCATGGAGGTGAATAGGATTTAAAGCTCACAATAAATGCCAGGCTCATTTAGAGAATATCGACCTGTGGGCACATTACTCTTGAAACCAATAGAGCAGGGGGTCCAACTGTTTTCACCGAGCTGTTAGGAGTGTTTCTTCATCTTGTATTGCTTCTTTACTTAAATACACTACAACTAAAGATAATTAAATCCTGCACTAGTGTCTATATGTGTTTATGTAATATGTCTGCAGCACTCCAAGAATACGGACAATGTGATGAAGAGAAGAGAAGAGAAGTTTAAGCCGTTTTCTACGTCATAATTACAAGAAATAAATGTCTACATTTACAGTAAAACAATTTGACTACAGTCACTTTATAACATGCCCATTTTTATCTAACAACATTTTATTAATTGCATTTGATAATAAAATAAAAATCAGATCCGAGCCGGCCTAACCAATCAGAGCAGACCATGGCTCTCGTTTCAGGACTGCAGATCTGGACATCATTATTTTGACTGCTACTGCGATGTGATTCACGATATATACTTCATTAAGATTGGCCTGGGAGCGCCTTGAGTCCCCCAGGCAGAGCTGGTGATGTGGGGACAGGGACGTTTGGGGCTCTCCGCTGGCCTGGGAGCGCCTTGAGTCCCCCAGGCAGAGCTGGTGATGTGGGGACAGGGACGTTTGGGGCTCTCCGCTGGCCTGGGAGCGCCTTGAGTCCCCCAGGCAGAGCTGGTGATGTGGGGACAGGGACGTTTGGGGCTCTCCGCTGGCCTGGGAGCGCCTTGAGTCCCCCAGGCAGAGCTGGTGATGTGGGGACAGGGACGTTTGGGGCTCTCCGCTGGCCTGGGAGCGCCTTGAGTCCCCCAGGCAGAGCTGGTGATGTGGGGACAGGGACGTTTGGGGCTCTCCGCTGGCCTGGGAGCGCCTTGAGTCCCCCAGGCAGAGCTGGTGATGTGGGGACAGGGACGTTTGGGGCTCTCCGCTGGCCTGGGAGCGCCTTGAGTCCCCCAGGCAGAGCTGGTGATGTGCGGATAGGGACGTTTGGGGCTCTCCGCTGGCCTGGGAGCGCCTTGAGTCCCCCAGGCAGAGCTGGTGATGTGCGGATAGGGACGTTTGGGGCTCTCCGCTGGCCTGGGAGCGCCTTGAGTCCCCCAGGCAGAGCTGGTGATGTGGGGACAGGGACGTTTGGGGCTCTCCGCTGGCCTGGGAGCGCCTTGAGTCCCCCAGGCAGAGCTGGTGATGTGGGGACAGGGACGTTTGGGGCTCTCCGCTGGGGCTGATTCCTCCACGACTCAACTCGGATCAACGTTAGAAGAAGGCAGAGGTGAACCGTCAGGGCCTTCAAGGTATTCAGAGAACACCCTGGAACAAACAACAAATCGATTTAATTATATAAATAACATGTAATAACATGAATAAATGAGAATGGTATCCGTGTTGTTGATCTGTAATATCACAGCGTTACGTTGATTTGTTTGTCCTTCTCGGACCATGCTCTACGCATTTCAGTGGGTTTGTGTTAGAAAAGAAAGCAACCAATCAGATCTTGTTCTGGGTCTCTGGGTAGAATATAGGGATGAACCATATTGGTTTTTTGAAACCGATACCGATAACTTCCTGCTTCTCAAGACCGATACCGATACCGATACCGATAACTTCCTGCTTCTCAAGACCGATACCGATACCGATACCGATAACTTCCTGCTTCTCAAGACCGATACCGATAACTTCCTGCTTCTCAAGACCGATACCGATACCGATACCGATAACTTCCTGCTTCTCAAGACCGATACCGATACCGATAACTTCCTGCTTCTCAAGACCAATACCGATAACTTCCTGCTTCTCAAGACCGATACCGATACCGATAACTTCCTGCTTCTCAAGACCGATACCGATAATAATATAATATATATATATATATATTAAATGTACCTGTAGTTTTTGCACACCTGGTGGTAAAAAAAGACTATAGTGAGCAAATGACATGAGCATTACTACTATGAACAAAACAAAGCCAAGAACAGTTTTGACTCTTCAAAGTGACCATATTTATTTTCCCAAATAAAGTTCTTGCCTTTTTCAAAAGCCTCGTCGATAGGTAAAAGCCCCGGTGCCTTTGCAGCTGGCTTTGGATTCGCCGCTAGTTTAGCAGCGCAGGCGTCTTCGTACGCTTTTAACACACCATCGTAGCGATGGCGATGTTTCAGGTGACTAATCAGGTTGGAAGTATTATAGCTCGTTGCCTTGTTCCCTCCTCGTGGAACTTCTGCATTTGTTACAAATAGCAAGCGAACTATCTAACTCTGAAACTTTGAAATAGTCCCATACTACCGACGACATGTTTGTTTACTGTCCTGGCTTCACGGCCGCACACCATTTACGTCACAGCCAGGCATGAGTTAGGGAGCGCTGGATTTGTGAAAAACTCCCCTCTTCCTAAACCACTAATACCACAGTACTGGCAAAACGGGAGGAGCCGAGTGAAAAAGAAGCGCCCCTCATCCCAATCCACCCACACCGCAGGATCTCTTCTTTTTTTTTATCCAAAAAATATATTGTATATTATCGGGGCTATTAATACTAATTAAGACGGGATGACGTCATAATTCCTAATATCGGACCGATAATTATCGGATCGATAATTATCGTGCACCACTAGTAGAATATCCTTCAACAAGGTATTCTACATCCTTGATCGAATGCCCTGGCCGTTGCACTGAATGAGAGCGTACCTTTGAACTGACAGTTTGATCCAATCAATCAATCAATCAATCAATCAATGTTTATTTATATAGCCCAATATCACAAATGTTACATTTGTCTCAGTGGACTTCACAGTTTGTACAAAATATCAGTATGACAATACGACACCCTCTGTCCTTAGACCCTCACATCGTACAAGGAAAAACTTCTGAAGAAAACCCACAGTTTTAAAGGGAAAAATGGGAGAAACCTCAGGGAGAGCAACAGAGGAGGGATCCCTCTCCCAGGACGGACAGACGTGCAATAGATGCCGTGTGTAAATTGAAAAGATAATACATTTGCAACATAGGTAGTCCAAATGTTTGGAAATGCATGTGTGTAGGAAGATGAATCCACGAGGATATCCATCCAGGACCTATGATCCATGACCACAGCCACGACTCAAGATCCAGGGCTCGCGATGCAGGACACAGGACCGCAGGATCATCCATGACTCCGGATCCCAGCGTATATAGACACCAAAAAGAAAGAAATTTGGGGAAGCTGGGTTAATCGGAACATGAGAGTACACAGGTATAGACAGAGAGAAGGAAGAAGTAAGATGTCCCCCGACAAACTAAGCCTATATCAGCAAAACTAGGGGCTGAATCTAATCAGCCCTAACTATAAGCTTTATCAAAAAGGAAGGTCTTAAGCGCACTCTTAAAAACGGATAGGGTGTCTGCCGCCCGAACACAAACTGGAAGCTGATTCCACAAATGTGGAGCTTGATAAGAAAAGGCTCTGGCTCCCATTGTACTTTTA
This sequence comes from Pogonophryne albipinna, assembly GCA_028583405.1. NCBI lineage: Eukaryota > Metazoa > Chordata > Actinopteri > Perciformes > Artedidraconidae > Pogonophryne > Pogonophryne albipinna. The sequence goes on along the minus strand of JAPTMU010000059.1, from coordinate 401,270 downwards.
GAGACTCTAGGAACAACCAACAACCCTGCATTCTTGGAACGCAATGCCCTAGTAGGACAGTAGGGTATAATGAGTTCTTTAAGGTAAGATGGCACCTGCCCATTAAGGGCTTTGTAGGCGAGAAGAATAATTTTAAATTCTATCCTGTGTTCTATAGGGAGCCAGTGTAAGGCAGCCAGAACAGGAGTAATGTGGTCCCTTTTCCTAACTCTGGTTAGTACACGAGCTGCAGCATTTTGAATCAGCTGAAGCGACTTGACTGACTTCTTGGTACACCCTGATAATAAAGAGTTACAATAATCCAGCCTTGAAGTAACAAATGCATGGACTAGTTTCTCTGCATCGTTTTGAGGCAAGATATGCCTGATTTTTGCAATGTTACGTAGATGGAAGTAGGCGGTCCTTGAAATTGATTTTATGTGGGCGTTAAAGGATAAATCCTGATCAAATATAACACCAATATTCCTTACAGTCTCACTGGAGGCCAAATTAATGCCATCCATAGTTAGTATATCTTTAGAAATTTGTTTCGTAGATTCTTCGGGCCAAGTACAATAACTTCAGTTTTGGTCGTGTTTAACATCAAAAAGTTTAAGCTCATCCACGTTTTTAAGTCCTTGAGGCAGTCTTGAATTTTATTTAGATGATTAATTTCATCAGGCTTGATTGATAAATATAGTTGAGTATCATCTGCATAACAATGAAAATTTACAGAATGATTCCTTATAATATTGCCTAACGGAAGCATATATAATGTGAACAAAATAGGTCCGAGCACTGAGCCCTGTGGCACTCCATGGCTAACTTTGGTTTGCGTGGAAGATTCATCATTGACACGTACAAACTGAGAGCGTTCAGATAGATAGGACCTAAACCAGCCTAAAGCAGTTCCCTGTATGCCAACTAAGTGCTCTAGTCTTTGCAATAAGATATCATGGTCGATAGTATCAAATGCAGCACTGAGATCGAGCAAAACAAGAATAGAGACAAGTCCCTTGTCAGAGGCTATTAGAATGTCATTTGTGACTTTAACCAGAGCTGTCTCTGTGCTATGATGTGTTCTAAAGGCAGACTGAAAATCTTCAAATAAATCATTGTTTTTTAAGTAATCACACAGCTGTTTAGAGACTGCTTTCTCAAGAATCTTTGAGAGGAACGGAAGATTAGAAATAGGTCTATAATTGGCTAAAACCTCTGGATCGAGGTTGTGCTTTTTAAGAAGCGGTTTTATCACTGCTACTTTGAATGATTGTGGAACATAGCCTGATAATAAAGACATATTCATAATATTTAATAAAGAAGTGCCAATTAATGGAAAAACTTCCTTCAACAGCTTAGTTGGAATTGGGTCTAACATACACGTTGATGGTTGATCCACCAATCATATATTGATGTGTAGCCAATGGGCGTGTTCTTTCAGAGTTCCTCTCGGTTCCAGGTGCTCTAGAAGGCCCGCTAGTTCACTGGAGAGAGACAGAGGGTCCAGAGAAATGCCACGAAGCAATTAATTTCTTTTATTGTTTTTAACGTTGAAATGGCAACAGGTGAAGATGATGTTGTTGCGTTGACAGTCTGTATGCAGCCCATCATGATATACTTTCATTTAGTATCGACTGTTTTCTGCCTCTCTTCTTCCCTCAGATGGTTTTCAGAAGACCTTTTCTGCGGATGCGTCAGCCGCAAAGAACGCTCAGTCTTACCTCTTCCAGCTTCCTGTATTTTCTCTGGCCTCCTCTCTCTTGGCTGAATGAAGACGTGCACGCCGCCCACAGATCCTGCTGCAGAGCGGGAAAGCACAGACACTTATTGAGTGAGGTTTGATTTCATGCTGCAGGTATTTGGAAAGCGAGGCGAGCTCCAGGGAGAGGGCTGTGCAAACTTTCCACCGTATGAAGAAATGTCAGCGCGGGGGAAAAGGACTGCTTTAATTTGTGTTTGAGAACGTAAGGGTGGGGGGGAGGCATGGTTCTGATTATGAGGCCCTGCAGGGAGCGTTTGCAGGTTCCTAACCCGTCAGTCAGCAGCTCCCCGGAGGAGCAGACGGAGTCACAATGAGGAAAGCAGAGTTTCAGGAGTCTCTGAACGCAGGCTGCAGGAACACAGAGAACATGTCGGCTGACGCGGGACTGAGTCTCAATCTGGGGTGTCCAAATTAGGCGAGAAGGAATGAACTGAAGTGAAGCTATCTTTGGTAAAACCCCTGGATGAAACACAGATGGTCTGACACAGTTTATCAGTCAGAAGGAATGGAGGCATGTGAGTCAGATGTTGTTCTGGTTTGTTCTCCCTCCACCTCAGCAGATTGCATCATGGGAGATTGTGTTCACGGTGGTTTTGATTAGCTTGTGGAACGCTGACTCACTTTCCTCAGCTCTAATCCCAAATCTATGGTCAATGATCAGCAGATCCACACACACACACACACACACACACACACACACACACACACACACACACACACACACACACACACACACACACACACACACCAGAGATGTTCACAAGTCTTTTTTTGCAAGTCCAAGTCAAGTCTCAAGTCTTTGTGGGATGAGACTTGATCAAGTCTCAAGTCTTTGGTCACGAGTCCAAGTCAAGTCTCAAGTCTTTGTGGGGTGAGACTTGATCAAGTCTCAAGTCTTTGGTCACGAGTCCAAGTCAAGTCTCAAGTCTCTAAAAAATAAAAGTCTCATGTCTCTTCTGGTTGTAATAAGCCTTCTATTGTCTGCTGCTATCCAGTCTGTTAAGAATACTGCACAGCTATATCTAAGAAATTCAAAGCATTTACTGTATTATTATCACTCCTATATCTATTAGCATACAGTATCAGTACTGATTAGTTGTTTGTTATATGATCACTTTAAACAGGCTATTGCAATGCAATATGAGGAAAAACATCACACTTTAGCTAAATGCAAACAACTTATAAGCAAAACACTTCAGAATCAGAAATCAGTATCACAAATACTTTATTAATCCCCCGCAGGGAAACTGTGTTAAAAGTACTTCAAAGTAAACATTTGTTCTGTGCCATTTGCAACTAAAAAACTATTGCTGCAATATTATCTGAAATATACTGAACTGGTGATATTAAAACATGACCTGTTCCAAAAGAGATATCTACCATTAACACCATTTACCAGCCAAATGCTGGTAAATCATGCAAGTGGCTGGTTCTGTATGTTGCACGCGGCACCAGCCAAAAATAACAATGGCAATCTATTGAGTGGCTGGTAACATTTCAACATTCACTAGGCTAGCCATTTGGCCAGTGGACAAAAATGTAAAAATTTGACCTCTGCAACCGTATTGTTTAATTACACTGGGTCTCTAATTACATCTTTTAAGTCTACTATAAATAAACATATTCCTCTATCCTCTCACTCAAACCCAGTGTAATGGTAACCTGATAAACCTGTAACATTAACGTTACGTGGTCAACAATAAACCTGTAACCTGCCTATAAACCGACAGATGTATTTATGTATGTAACTATGTATTTTTCTACGTTTAACGTTAGCCAGTAGATGGTGGCAGCGGAACGTAATAATTAACGTTACAGACCTTTTTTATGTCATGTCAAGAGTTGGATGTCAACGCCACTCAACGCAAACAAGTGTGACAAGCAAACATTCACTCATCTTTTCAAATATTCAGTTACAAAGCTAGTAGCAAGCTAAGTTAACATTACATAGCTGATGCTGAGCTAAACATGTTTGCTAACCGTCCATATGCGTTAATGTGACTGACCTCTCCGGGTGAGTTTTCAAGTGCCTGATGAAATTTGACGTTGTTGCACCAGCATCCTTGATTTTAATATTGCAGACTTTGCAGTGTGCGCTCCTTTTGTTGGTGCCGCCGGCGTTTTGTTCGAAGTTTTTATAGTTGAACCTAATTACAAGCGGTACAGCTGCAGGTGTGCCGCCGGTCGCCATGGTGTTACCATGATGTTAATGTTAATGGTGGGGTAGGTAAGTTTGAGAAACCGGCTCGAGATACACTTTTTGTTATATTCCATGGAATGCTCTTAACATCCCGATAGCCGGCCCGGCTAAAATAACTGGACGGCCTACCTGCCTGTCAGCCTTCCATCGGGGCACAAACTTATCTCGTGCCCTCATTGGTCATGTGCGCGTTCGTGTGTGTTGGAGGAGGGGCTCTGTGAGGAAGTGGCAGATTTTCTCCGGTTGTGTATTTTCAAATTCTAGCGATCTCGAGCCGGTTTCTCAAACTTACCTACCCCACCTTTAATACGCCAAAAATAGAAAACACAATGATTGTTCACGAGTCCCAAAACACGAGTCCAAGTCAAGTCCGAAGTCTTTTGAGCAGGAGTCCAAGTCAAGTCTGAAGTCTCTGTGTGTGCGACTTAAGTGCGACTCGAGTCCGAGTCACAAACTCGAGTCCCCATCTCTGACACACACACACACACACACACACACACAGTTTTTCAGTCAGCATCTCTGACAGCTCTTCTCAGTGAGCTGCACACGGCATGCTGATTTTAATTTCAATTTCTCCCACCTTCAGCTTCTCCCCGCAGAGCCCCACAATCCTCATCTCATTAGTTTGTGTAACGAGGGTGTGTGTGTGTGTGTGTGTGTGTGTGTGTGTGTGTGTGTGTGTGTGTGTGTGTGTGTGTGTGTGTGTGTGTGTGTGTGTGTGTGTGTGTGTGTGTGTGTGTGTGTGTGTGTGTGTGTGTTGTGTTTGGCACAAAGACGTCGAAGTCCAGGCAGGGTAGTTGAGACTCTGGTATCTTCCGTGGAGCCTGTATTGCGTTCCACCAGCAGCAGCCTCTGATCAGAGTGAGATGTTATTTCATAAAGACATACATTCTTGTTTTCATAGGAATGTGTAGATTTATACCAAGAAGAAAATATAAAATAACATTATTGTCAGATTCCTCTGAAGTCATTGAAGAAATGTAAGTATGTTTTTCATCAACTATTTCCCCTTTCTTGGATGAGGAATACAGAAGAGTTATTTCCTCTTCTGTATTTTTTGGCCAACACGCATCAGGCAACATGAGGACCTGTGTGTTTGGACCTTAAGCTACGGGCCAACTCAGAGTGATTCTGTCTCATGTTAGTGAGCATATCTGAAAGGACTTAGCTACGTTAGCTAGCTAGCTTACAGCAGATCTGCAGTAACATCAGAAGGAGTCATGTGACCACATTGTTCAAATAGAACATTGAACACTTTAGGTAAGTTTCCAACAACAGAAACCGTTGTTCAGCTTTATCATCCTGAACGTCCCGGCTGTGTGCGTCACTCTTTAGTGTCCCCTGGTCTCCAGCTGTGTCCGTCACTCTTTAGTGTCCCCTGGTCTCCCAGCTGTGTGCGTCACTCTTTAGTGTCCCCTGGTCTCCAGCTGTGTCCGTCACTCTTTAGTGTCCCCTGGTCTCCAGCTATGTGTGTCACTCTTTAGTGTCCCCCGGTCTCCCAGCTGTGTCCGTCACTCTGTAGTGTCCCCCGGTCTCCCAGCTGTGTGCGTCACTCTTTAGTGTCCCCCGGTCTCCCAACTGTGTGCGTCACTCTTTAGTGTCCCCTGGTCTATCAGCTGTGTGCGTCACTCTTTAGTGTCCCCCGGTCTCCCAACTGTGTGCGTCACTCTTTAGTGTCCCCTGGTCTCCCAGCTGTGTGCGTCACTCTTTAGTGTCCCCTGGTCTCCCAGCTGTGTGCGTCACTCTTTAGTGTCCCCTGGTCTCCCAGCTGTGTGCGTCACTCTTTAGTGTCCCCCGGTCTCCCAACTGTGTGCGTCACTCTTTAGTGTCCCCTGGTCTCCCAGCTGTGTGCGTCACTCTTTAGTGTCCCCTTGTCTCCCAGCTGTGTGCGTCACTCTTTAGTGTCCCCTGGTCTCCAGCTGTTCTGGGACGTTGCTGAGCGTTAGCATCTGTCGGCCACCGTAGAAACTCCCTGTTAACGTGCAGACTTTATTTTTACTCTTGACTGTTTATGAATTGTTTAGTATTATATTATGGGCTCAACGTATGGCTTTCTCTGCACTTACAACCAGAGGTCAAGTAAAGAGGGTTCATAAACACAAATGGAAGCCCACGTTTTGCTCTCCAGTGGGAACATGATGAAAGTAACCCACTGACAGAGCAATATCAATGTGTGTGTTTCCGTCACAATGGCAGCATAGCTGGCCGTGTGTGTCCGGTCTCCGAGGTGAAGTCTCAGATTAAATATTTCATCACGCTCTCTTTCAATGGAGACGCACACAATGTCTTTTGTTTGAGGAGGAAAACTCATAACGCAGAGTTTAAAGGCGCTCTGGGAATTCACCGTGTGAGCTGCTGTTTGTCAGAGAACAACATGTGCAGAGGAACGAGAAGATAATGTACATACAGAGGGCATTATCTGCTGCTTTTAGTATAACAAGAGAGGCAAGAGGTATTTAGCCATGGGGGGAAATACTGTATATGCAATGAGGAATAGTAAAGGAGCACACTATGCTCATAAAGGAGTAAACAATGCGTTATGGAATATTGGAGACTGACTGCACCCGACATGAAACCCTATGGTTCCCTTTTCTTGTTTCTGCTCAGGATGATTCATGAATACACTTCTATTCCACTGAAAATGGTTTCCCTCCTCACCTCCACCAGCAGCCTCTCCCAAACCTCTCCGTTAGGAACATTCATCTGGAGTCCACTCCAACGCTGGGTTTCAAAAACCACACGGAAAAAACTGAATTGTTCCTGAAAACCAAAGAAGCGTAACGATGTCTGCCGCTCGAAACTAAGTTAAACTACTGACATTTAAACCTCCACTGTTTCTATGCCAATGAACTGCTGCAAGAGCACCATGAGAAAGAAGACTTTAAAGAGTCCTCTCCTGCTGATGTTCAGGTGTATATCAGTAGGTAGTGTCTCTACTTTAAAGAGTCCTCTCCTGCTGATGTTCAGGTGTATATCAGTATGTAGTGTCTCTACTTTAAAGAGTCCTCTCCTGCTGATGTTCAGGTGTATATCAGTATGTAGTGTATCTACTTTAAAGAGTCCTCTCCTGCTGATGTTCAGGTGTATATCAGTAGGTAGTGTCTCTACTTTAAAGAGTCCTCTCCTGCTGGTGTTCAGGTGTATATCAGTATGTGGTGTCTCTACTTTAAAGAGTCCTCTCCTGCTGATGTTCAGGTGTATATCAGTTTGTAGTGTCTCTACTTTAAAGAGTCCTCTCCCTGCTGATGTTCAGGTGTATATCAGTATGTAGTGTCTCTACTTTAAAGAGTCCTCTCCTCCTGATGTTCAGGTGTATATCAGTATGTAGTGTCTCTACTTTAAAGAGTCCTCTCCTGCTGATGTTCAGGTGTATATCAGTAGGTAGTGTCTCTACTTTAAAGAGTCCTCTCCTGCTGATGTTCAGGTGTATATCAGTATGTAGTGTCTCTACTTTAAAGAGTCCTCTCCTGCTGATGTTCAGGTGTATATCAGTATGTAGTGTATCTACTTTAAAGAGTCCTCTCCTGCTGATGTTCAGGTGTATATCAGTAGGTAGTGTCTCTACTTTAAAGAGTCCTCTCCTGCTGGTGTTCAGGTGTATATCAGTATGTGGTGTCTCTACTTTAAAGAGTCCTCTCCTGCTGATGTTCAGGTGTATATCAGTATGTAGTGTCTCTACTTTAAAGAGTCCTCTCCCTGCTGATGTTCAGGTGTATATCAGTATGTAGTGTCTCTACTTTAAAGAGTCCTCTCCTCCTGATGTTCAGGTGTATATCAGTATGTAGTGTCTCTACTTTAAAGAGTCCTCTCCTGCTGATGTTCAGGTGTATATCAGTAGGTAGTGTCTCTACTTTAAAGAGTCCTCTCCTGCTGATGTTCAGGTGTATATCAGTATGTAGTGTCTCTACTTTAAAGAGTCCTCTCCTGCTGATGTTCAGGTGTATATCAGTAGGTAGTGTCTCTACTTTAAAGAGTCCTCTCCTGCTGATGTTCAGGTGTATATCAGTATGTAGTGTCTCTACTTTAAAGAGTCCTCTCCTGCTGATGTTCAGGTGTATATCAGTATGTAGTGTCTCTAATTTAAAGAGTCCTCTCCTGCTGATGTTCAGGTGTATATCAGTATGTAGTGTCTCTACTTTAAAAAGTCCTCTCCTGCTGATGTTCAGGTGTATATCAGTATGTAGTGTCTCTACTTTAAAGAGTCCTCTCCTGCTGATGTTCAGGTGTATATCAGTATGTAGTGTCTCTACTTTAAAGAGTCCTCTCCTGCTGATGTTCAGGTGTATATCAGTATGTAGTGTCTCTACTTTAAAGAGTCCTCTCCTGCTGATGTTCAGGTGTATATCAGTATGTAGTGTCTCTACTTTAAAGAGTCCTCTCCTGCTGATGTTCAGGTGTATATCAGTATGTAGTGTCTCTACTTTAAAGAGTCCTCTCCTGCTGATGTTCAGGTGTATATCAGTATGTAGTGTCTCTACTTTAAAGAGTCCTCTCCTGCTGATGTTCAGATGTATATCAGTGTGTAGTGTCTCTACTTTAAAGAGTCCTCTCCTGCTGATGTTCAGGTGTATATCAGTATGTATCTCACTTTAAAGTCCTGAAATATCCCTCAAAGTCCAATGTATTAATAGAAATGACTTTAATCTGGAAAGTCTTGAAACCGACCAATAAGGTGAGCTTCAGTGATCAAACACCAGTCACTCAGAAACCCCCTCCCCTCCTCCTCCAGGTCAGGGTCAAACCGGCTCCCCATCTGGCCTCACACACCCATTCAACACACCCTTTGTCCGACATTAACTTAATTGCTATCAATTTGATGAGGGGAGGGGAAGAAGCCCGGAGGCTTAGCAGACATTTCCTGAAGGAGGAAGACACAGAGAGAGGAGGGGAGGGGGGATAGGTTAGGATACAAGGAAATATATTTGATTTAACTCCATTCTGCCTGAGAATGATCAAGATGTAAAGAGGGTGAACGTGTTGAGGTGGGGAGGGGAGAAACATGAAGCAGTTCAATGTGACAAGAGGGGGGGGTGAGTTACTGAAAATAACCCAACACACAGCGTCTCGTTGCTATAAGTGGACATGAAGAGGCCGGCTGTGGCCTGGGGTCAGAGGTCACCTGTTGGGAGGTGAAGCCCCCCAGCAGTGAAGTGTTTACAGAAAGAGCTCTGAACAATCAGAGTGAGACGGAAGCAGAGAGCAGCAGGTTGAGACCTAAGTCCGTTTAAGGCAGGGGTGGGGAACCTCCGGCCCCCGGGCCGTATACGGCCCGCGAGACCATTTGGTACGGCCCTCGAGGTAGTTTATAAACACACGCAAAAATAAATAAAATGAAAGCAATCTAGACCGCAAACGAATTAAACAAGCGAGTGCCTGTTTTTCCTGGCCAAGGTCAGGGTCCTTGAACACAACACGAGCCTAACGTGTATATATGGTATATGTGGTATATGTCTCGTCTGACAGGAGTGCAGTTCTGACGGAGAGCACCAGAACGCGGCTCGGGTGCTTCATAAATGTCAGTACCCATAAGGAGCCGTACACATGCTGCAGTTCCTGCCTGTCTGTGTCTTTAGCTGAAAGCCCAGAGGCATCTGTTCATCTGTCATTCTGATCAGACAGTCAATAACTTTGTTGTTATTAGCATCTGGTTAGCTAGCTATGCTAACGAATATAAGAAGCTTTTTCTACAACCAGTGAGGTAAAGGCACATCTTTATATGATCATTATAGTTATAACAAAATAAGAGAATAAAGTAAACAGGTATAAAATTACCAGTTTGAAAGGAGAGTGATTTGTAAAATATCCATAAATAAAAAGAAATCTGCTTACAGTTCTGTTTCATCTGGTGTTGAGAGATGTCTCCATAGATCTCCTCATGTTGCTCTCAAAGTGCACCAGATTGATGCTTTAACTTCAATGTTTAAAAGAGAATGTGGGTTCCCCCCCCCCCCCCCCCCCCCCCACACACTTAAATCATGTCCATGGATAGGAAACTAAATACATTTGCACACATCTTGTGTCCAATATCTTTCTGTTTTGGTGGTCATGCCACAACCGTGCACGTGCACGCATTCTGACCTTTTTGTGATTTTAGTATTTTTAAGCAGAGGTCAATCATTTGCCCTCGGAGGATGTTGAACAAATTGAAATGGCCCTTGAGAGGAAAAAGGTTCCCCCCCTGGTTTAAGGGATCTATCGAGCGAGAACCAGATGATCCCCGCCAGCAGGGCTGCAGCTCCACAGGAATGAAATATTGCTGCGTCAAAATGTGTGGACTTCTGTTCTCACATTCGCTGATTTGAGTGAAGGTGAGCTATTTCCTTGTTATTATTTATTTGATATAAACTATACCAAACAGCTGCCCAGCGTGGACACATCATAGAGACACATCACATGATCTGGATTTTCTCTTTTCTCTCCATAAACAAACAACGCCAGCACAGAGCGGTATTACCCCGCATCAAGTGAATGCTAATGGTTAGCTGGTTAGCTGGTTTGCTGGTTAGCTAGTTAGCTGGTTAGCTGGTTTGCTGGTTAGCTAGTTACTTGGTTAGCTGGTTTGCTGGTTAGCTAGTTACTTGGTTAGCTGGTTAGCTGGTTTGCTGGTTAGCTAGTTAGCTTGTTAGCTGGTTAGCTGGTTAGCTAGTTAGCTGGTTAGCTGGTTAGCTGGTCCTTGTATGGAGCGGGAGAGCAGTACACCCAGCCGCCCTTAGCCCACTTTTAGCATTAATTAGTTGTCACGCATTGATTGCGATTAACAAAGCTTTTTCCTACGCTAACAGTCTGTGAAGGTGCTGTAGAGTTTCTTACTTATTCATGCTTTGTCGTTACTGCAATGGAAACATTAGGAATGCAATATTATTTCTCATGGATTTGATGGGAGGTTTTGTAGGATTTTATACAGTTTTGAGGTTTTATTATTTTAACTCTTTCGATTTGTGTTACAAAGTCCAGCAACCCTTTCACAGACTCTGCTTCTCTCTCTGCTGCCATTGGACGGCTCCTTATGACAAACCTCCTACAGCAGGGGGTTCATATCTCCTCTGAGAGGTACAAAGAATAGTTTCTATGTCGTAACCTGTCGACTCTAGGTAAGCAATGATTTCATAAAGTAGATTCCACCAAGGAGACTAACATAATCTGGAATCCAGTTACATGGTTCTATCGTGGAACATTTGTCATGTTTACGGTGGATTTCACATACTAAGTGTGTACAAGGATTATCAGCGCTCTCTGCACGCATCAATGCACCTTCCCATGCTCATGCATGAGGCCTCGTGCACACAGGGAGCACGGCTCCTCTGCACCCGAGCTGCAGTATTAGTCTTGTCAGTTATGCTTTGCGGTGACGGTCCTAAAGAAGGTGCAAGGCCCTGTAATGCTCACGCCGTCTATCACAACATGACCCTGCCTGCCCTCAAGCCTATTGTTGCGCCGCAGAAATACTGGAGTCCAATAAAGCCTCAGCTGCTGCTCGTAGACCTGCACGGCGCCTTGTTCCACCTCCATTCAAGATCTAACTTCTGTAGAGACTTTCTTCTTCAACCCTCCAAATTCTCTATTCGTCTAACTGTTACGATTCACACAAGGCTGCAGAACCCGAATGCACAACACCAGAACCAGGTCAAGATTAACAAGGTATTTCAATCAAAACACAAAACGCTCACTTTGAGGATCAAAAACTGAGAAACTTATGGATCACAAATGCTAAACAAAAACACTCCCTTGGAGAATCTTGTAACACAGGGGTTTTCAAAGTGTGGGAAGGTGAGCCTCCCCTCAGAGAACATAAGAACAGCCCAATTATTATTGCTATTATATTTATTGTTGTTGTTGTTGTTGTTGCTATAATGCAGGGGCATTCATTTGCATTTCAAAGAGGTCCAGTGAGAGAACATGTCATTAAATGCTCTGTTTTCGCTGTCTACCTTTCTCTTTTTTGAGCACGCCATTTGAAATGACTCCGTCTGTTTCTCTCTTCTTGTCTCGTCCGTGTGTGTGTTTGAATCTATCGTGCTGACTCTGCACCCATTTGATTGGCTGAGTAGCGTCACCTCCTTAAAACATTAAACAATAACTTAAAAAAAAAAATGTATCTTTATGTTTTAAATTTTGTTTTTAAACATTATTAACATTTTCAACATCGTGGATAAATCTTTCTGCTCCCGGAAACTTTGCCTCCTTATTACACTCCCCCCTGCGTCTTTGATGTGCACAGGCGGGTGATGCGGGATCAGAGTCCTGCATCGGGTCGGGTACCCGACGGGTGACCTGGTCTTTTTTCAAACATTTTTCTCCAGGTTCGGTTCTGGGTAAAACAAAGAAGATGCGGGTCGGGTCGCGGGTGTTGCATAATAAATATATTTAAATAATAATAATTTAGTTTAATGTTTAAATCCTCAGACCTCTCCCCCGCGGGACCGCGCATAATCATAACCTCTGCAGCGCATCAATCTGCTGCTGAGCGCGCCACATTCTGAATGGCTGAGCTGAAGCTCTCTAGTGGAGAATACAGCATCGTAAATAACTCTTCCTCAAGAGCGAAATCCAACGTCTGGAGGCTTTTGGTGTCATCAGACTTAGATGGAGGAAAGAACCAACATCCCACGCTTTTTGAGCCAAATACGCAACTGCCTGTGTTAACAATTGCATGTTTTCACGGCTCATAGGATATTCGGGTTCGGGTCGGGTTGCGGAACTAATTGGCAATATGTGCGCGGGGCGCGTTCGGTATTGCACGTAGCGGGTACATGGCGGGAGCGGGTCTTGAAAATCAGACCCGTGCAGAACTCTCGCGGGGATGCAATGTAGACAGGAATACACGCAGATCACCCTTTGGCTGCAGCCTTGACCGGTACTTGCTTTTGATCAAAGTCAATGCGGAAAACAGCCTTTTTGGCGAGGTGGTGGAACTCAGACTATAAATAACACACAAGGTAAGGGGACACAGGTGGCAGCCATTAAGGAGGGGATGAGGGAATACACACAATGACAGGAAGCGCTCTGAAACGAGAGGGAAATGTTACCACAAAATAAAACAGGAAGTCACAAGACAAGGCAAAAGACAAAGGATCCAAATCAATGAACTTGACATAAATGTCTGGACACCACACTAGCTCCTGCTTTCTTGAAACCACGTTGTTACAGTAGATCAGAGGATGGCGAGAACTGAACTTGCTTTTGGAAAATGTTCTCTGAAGAGTTTCAAACATCTGGGGCTCTGGTGATCCCGCGTTGAACACATTTCCATGTCGCCTCGATGCTGTCCCGGAGAACATGGAAGCCATTAAGGGCCCTGGGTAAGACGAGACCTTTGCTCCACGCAAATGAATGTCAATTCAATCTAATCCAATTAAACATTGTGTTGCATTTCGGAGGGTAAAGCATCCACAGCTTTCTCCTCTTTGTGTTTCTCGTGAGAATAAGGAGCTGTCACCCACACAGTGTGAGAAGCCTTTCTGTGAGCCTTTATTCACTTTAGATCTTTGGGAGATTCATTTAGTCTAAAAGCAATGAGGTCAACTCTAAAATGAGCATCAGCGTTTGGTCTGGTTCTTCTCAATCTCTAAAGTAAGTCATCTAGACGTTCCATCGGGGCAAAACAACAACATAATTACTAATAGAAAAATGTTCAACGTCAAGCGTTAATCATGTCGAGATACTGTCCCTTTGTTCTTCCCGGTGAAGAGCACCTCGTGGAGGTTGAGTACACGTTTATAGTTTCTAAAGTGTATTCTTTAAGATGAGGCCATGATGATGAAACAACAGGAGGAAACTAGCGTAAATGCCAATATGCACAACTCGTTTTTGTCTCTTGAAACCTTCAGCTGAGTTTTAAACAAATCTTAAACTGAGGTTCTTCATGCATCTCCAGAAGAGAGTGGTGAGAGGGTTATCCCACCTGCCCTTTCTCTCACCAATAGCTGCAAGTATGGTGGCTAACATTCACTTACCCTCAACAACCTTGGGTTAGGGTTAGCTTTCTATTCGGGGATGCTTCATTGAACCAGGAGTCGTCTGGGATCTGACAGAGACTTGTAGCATCATAACACAACCCAGTCTCACAGCATTTCGTGTTATAGTCACGAAATGTAATCTATTGATTCGTGTTCACCAACACGATGTTCGTAAAAGCAATGTATTTCTATTGGTAGGATGTTTCGTGCCTGCAGCACGTCTTTTTGTCCGGTCGGGTCGTGGAAGACCGGAAGCTGTGTGGTTCATAAAAACATGTTCTTACTCAATATCAAGCCACGATTATTGCTTTTATTTTAAATCGTATAATGTCAGACTTTTGTTGCCGTCTGTGAGGAAAAGAAATGTCTCAGAGCCTCAGGGTACTGAAGTCTGTATTTTATAAATCTTTTTTTCCTTCTAATTTGTTTTTATTTGGTGCAGGCACGAAACAGACTACCAATAGAACTACATTGCTTCTAAAATCGTGTGACACGAAAAAAATGGGAAAATGTTGTTGGTGAACACGAATCAATATTACATTTGGTGACTATAAGGCAAGGCAAGTTTATTCATATAGCACCTTTCAACACAAGGCAATTCAAAGTGCTTTACAAAAAATGAAAGACATTAAGAAAATGGCATTTAAAATCAGTCATTAAAAAGAAAAGATAATAAAATAAACATTAAAAGAAAAAATACATGAATAAAAGTTACAGTGCAGTCTAAGATGTGAATAGTTCAATTAAAAGCAGCGACAAAAAGAAAAGTCTTCTTGCTGGATTTAAAAGTAGTCAGAGTTGCAGCGGACCTGCAGGTTTCTGGGAGTTTGTTCCAGATATTTGGAGCATAATAACTAAACGCTGCTTCTCCATGTTTAGTTCTGACTCTGGGGACAGAAAGCTGACCAGTCCCTGAAGACCTGAGAGATCTGGATGGTTCATAATTTAGCAGGAGGTCACAAATGTGTTTTGGGCCTAAACCATTCAGTGCTTTATAAACCAGCAGCAGTATTTAGAAATCTATTCTTTGACACACAGGAAGCCAGTGTAAAGACTTCAGAACAGGAGTGATCCACTTTCTTAGTGTTAGTGAGGACTCGAGCAGCGGCGTTCTGAATCAGCTGCAGCTTTCTAATAGATTTTTTAGTGAGACCTGTGAAGACACCATTGCAGTAGTCCAGTCTACTGAAGATAAAAGCATGGACAAGTCTTTCCAAATCCTGCTGTGACATTAGTCTTTTAATCCTAGATATGTTCTTTAGGTGATAGTAGGCTGATTTAGTAACTGTTTTAATGTGACTGTTGAAACTCAGGTCAGAGTCCATGACTACACCTAGATTTCTGGCTCTCTGTTGTTTTGAACATTGCAGACTGAAGCTCAGCGCTAACTTTTATACGTTCTGCCTTGGCTCCAAAAACCATTACCTCAGTTTTATCTTTGTTTAATTGGAGAAAGTTCTGACACATCCAGTCATTGATTTGTTCAATGCACTTACTCAGTGTTTGAGTTGGAGCATAGTCTCCTGGTGAAATTGTTAGGTAAATTTGTGTGTCATCTGCATAGCTATGGTAACTTATTTTGTTGTTCTTCATAACAAGAAATGCTGTGAGACCGGGTTGCATAACAACAAAATATCTCTGTCCGTTAAGAGTCTTTCCTACACTGTGACGAGAGACTGGAGGAAGCACTGAGGCACTTGTTACTCCAAAGGAAATATTTCTTATAAAAGGAGCAGCCGCTGTGACCGTTCTTCTGGTGATTTGAGCGGTTATTCCTCTGCTGAGTTTATTATTGTAACCGTGTCAAGAAAGGTCCACCTACCAACCCTTAGCATTAGCATTACAGGGTTTCAAAGCCATTGAGACATGATTCATTTGACATTTCTTCAAAATTCAAGGCTTTGTTGTCATGTGCTAAAACGGAGTCCTCCTCCATCAGAGCAACATGAACATATACAGGACATAAAACACATAAAACACATAAAACAGATACAATAGTGCAAGAGAATGTTTTGAGATGTGCAAGTTAATACAAATAAAATAGAAATAGTGCACGAAGAGTCTGAGTAAATGGAATATGATATATAGATAAATAATTAGCAAGATGCAAACAGATGAATGTTCTTTACAAAGTTCAGGTGTTTAGTTATTTAGTCCTGTGGCCAGTCGGATGAAACTGTCTGTGTTGGATCACATCACATGTCACTTGTTAGACGCTTTTATCCAAAGTGACTAACATACATTCAGTACTGTGGACAATCCCCACTGGAGCACTTTGGGGTGAAGTGTCTCAGGGACACAACGACATGCTGACTGCAGTGGGGTTTGAACCTGTGACCCCTGATTTAAAGTCCAGCACACTACCCACTGAGCCACAGCCTCCCTGGATCAGGAGATGTCTCAATGCATCATTCTAGAAAAGCATTCACACACTCCATATTTAGTGGAGGACTTGTTGGAGGGACTGAGATGAACCCCAGCTCAGATCCCCTTTAGAGATTAGAAATGCTTACGGAAAGGACCGTAGATCTGTGAGTCAGTGCCAAGAGCTTTAGTGCATTTGTAAATGATTGTAAACACTCTGAAGTATGTGAATCCCTTTTAACCCGAGTCTTTGTGCCAGAATCTGCTCTTTAAAATGCTTCAACGTCCAAAACGCATGAACTGTGCTTCCAGTTCTCCAACAGCTGCTTATCTCTCCGTCTACTTTATATATAGCGCAGGTATGAGATGCATCGCAGCACAAATGGGTTTGCATATGGAACTCATGGATGTTATATGGAACGTTACAGTGTACACAGAAGTATGCACACACACACGGGGGGGGTTGAGAGGCTTGTAGCACACACACACGTTTAAACCATTATCAGGTCAACAATCTGCCTGCAGTTGGATTCCCCCACTCTTCTCTCTGCGCTTTCCATCCATCCACCTCTGCAAGCCCCGACTGCTTTCATTACAGCCAGATTGTTCCAATAAATCACACAACCCCCGCCCCCACAAAACAAAACTCCCCTGCTCTCCTTTTCCCTCTCTGCGTCTCTTTCTTTTCTCCCAGCACCCTGCAGCAGTCCGCACAGGAAAGTCTTTAAACGAGAAGCACATTTCAGGGCTGATGAGGGTGATGGGCTGTGAAGTAGGGGGTTGTTTCAATTCAGGGGCTTTTTGGGGGTCTTTATTGACCTGGTGTGTCGGTTCAATCCAGTCATAACCACTGAAAGCCAAAGCAACCGTCAAATCTTAAATTGAGGTTCTTCATGCATCTCCAGAAGAGAGTGGTGAGAGGGTGACCCCGCCTGCCCTTTCCCTCACCAATGTAGCTCAGAGTATGGTGGCTAACATTCACTTATGGCGCATTTCCACAGCAGGCCTCGCTCCGTATGGCTAGGCCTTGGTAGGCCCGGCTCACTTTATGACGCATTTCCATTACAGTTTAGGAACTGGGGCAGTATCTATAGTAACGCAGTGTAGGCGGAGCCGTGACGTCATCTTCAATGAGAACCCCAGAAAAACAACATCAGCCGTTAGCTCTTAGCACTCAGAGCTCACAGCTCCTCATATCTGTTCAGAAACTAGACAGAAGTTAAACAAGTCCAAACCACAGACTGCCTGTGTCATGGAGAATACAGTCGCTGGGTTATTTATGTCTGTAGGCCGTTGTTGTGAGTGTGGACGGTCGGAGCATATATAACGTTAGCTTAGCCAAGCTCCATTTAGAAAGCACGCATTTTAAAAGGGTGTTTCGCCTGCCGTCTGTCTGCAGACTTGTCAAAGCATTAATTCATGGTTCTTACTAACCGGTATCAGTATGTTGTTACTTCGGCATCATTTTGAATCGTGTATTACAATTAAATCACGGTACAATATGTTCATCTTGTTGTAGTTGTAGCCCCTTGCCAGCGATTCTCTCTCTAGTTTAGCATACTCAGCCCGACTCAGCCTGGTTGTTCCTGGCCCTAGAACCACGATTTTATGGGGCCAGAAAAACTGTGAATTAGGACCCGCTAGCCGGTACTAGGCCAAGTGGAAACCCAACCAAAAACGGGCCCCGCACGGCTCGGCACGCTTAAAGCGAGCTCCGTGCTGCAGTGGAAACGCGCCATTACAAAGGCCTCAACAACCTTGCCCCCCCCCCTACCTCTGTGACCTCAAAAAAGACTCAAAACTCACCTTTTCACTCTTGCCTTCAACTCCTAATCCACTAACCGCTCCCTCCTCTTCCACCTAGTTTAGCACTTTTTACATTTGTTGTTATTTGTCTTCTTTACTTGCTTGTAAAGCGCTCTGAGCAGCAGGAAAAGCACTATATAAATAACATGTATTAAAGCCAGCTGGTGATCTTGGACTGCGAAAGAGTTGGTAGAAATGTTGTTATTCAAGACGTTTAACCAACAGTACACTTCTGTGTTGCAATACCAACAACTGCACTAGTGGGCGTCTTTAACCCTCTCCACTGCTAACCCATGAGCATTATCATCTGAAGCTCAGCGTACAGCCTGTGGTGTTTCTCTGGTAACGCAACGTCACTATCAGAGATTAGTCATCAGTCAAATATGTTTGGACTGGGCAGCTTTTAAAGCATTCCTGCTCAAAGTTAACAATCAAAAAGTCTCTGTAGTATTACTACAGTGTTCTGCTTATTCTCTACAACCTGTCCAGCTGAGAGCCCTGTTATGGTCATCGTGAAGCTTTATCTTTCTACAGTTTGTAATAAGGACAGAGGTAATACACGTTCTGCGATTAACCCTCAGAGACAGGCTTTCTTTTCATTGTAAACTGATAATTGTGTTTGTTATTCTCTTGTCCAGGAGAGAAGCTTTAAAAAAGGAGACTAATTGAGTCTCAAGCAGAAGATGGTTCAGTGGTGAGAAACAGCTGTGTTCTCGGGCTCTCGAGAGCGGAGGAAAGGGCCGAGAAAACACACATCCGCCGTTTAAATATCCTCCTATAGCTCCTCCTTGTATGCCGGTTGGCGCTGTAGGGGGTCCTCCCTCCTCCGATCTTCAATGTTCGTTGTTGCGCATAACAGAGGATTGAGACATTGTACATTCAATATATATCTAAACATGCCTTTTCTCCTCATATTCTCTTTCATGACTTCTCATTTAATACATTTTAAACGCTGTAATTAATACTCCAAAAATACAGGAAATACTTCACGGCAGTTTGGTTTCCGGTAGTTCCGGATGTTGTCACATGCTCCCCACGTCTGTAAACAAATACGTATTCAAATAAACTGTACCTGCATTTAATATTCAACAATAATAATATCTCGACGTCTATAGTTGCAGTGTTAAAATCAGTAGGTTTCGGTGTGCATCACTCTGTGTCATATCGCTACTAAATTCACCTCTATAGGGAAAGGAATATTAGCCACATGCTAAATGCTAACCGGAGATGAAGGTTTTTCAGAATAAAAGCTTTACATCAGACATCGTGCCCGAGAACTTCTGGTTTTTCAGTATAAGACAGCATTTAACCTGACGGTATGTTTAAACTACATTATGCCATACAACATTGATTTTAATTTCTAACAAAACAAATTCTTGCTGATCTAAGGAGGCAAACGAGAATATATTTCAGGCAGTTGCAGTCCTGCTGCAAGTTTCTCTATTTCAGTTCACTTTTATATGTTTCTGTTTTCTAATTTGACTTTGTCTACAAAACAAACTGTTTCCCAAAGAAGAACTCTCTCTTCTCTTTGCCCCATTTATAGTACACCACCGTAGGCCACACCCTTCAGAAGTGGCTCTTGTTTTAGCAAACACACACATGTTTACCCCCTTGTAATTTGTGCTGGAGTTCAGCGGGATTCCTCCGCCTCAGTGGCTGCTGTCAGCTCCTGAAAACAATCCCTTCTTTTGAACCTCCTTTTCATTAGAAGCTCACAGCGTATAATCTGTTCTGTGAATATGTAATTAGGTATTTGTTTGTGTAGCTACTCTCTGTGGCTGACCTCGGTATAGAGTTGTGTTTACTTCACTTCCTCTGAATGCTTTCATTCTGTGTCTGTGATTGAAGGCAGTTCAGAGCATAGATATATATAAACACTAGATGGCTGAAGGGGGAGTCGCCAGCGTAGCTCACCGGCGGCCATCTTGCCACAGTCAACTGCTACAGCTGTTGTGAGGTGAGGGATCTGCACAGAAATGCTCTTAACTCGCTGAAATCTTGACTGATTTACAAACGGTTTGGTTTATTATAAACGTTATTAGCATGGCTATGATACAGGAGACAACAAGACAAGTTGAAAAAAAAAAGTTAATGATTATAATTATAAGTATGCAGTATCATAACTACATCTTTGATGTTTATAACAAACCAAACCGTTTGAAAATTGGTTGAAAATTGAGCAATCTACGGTTATTTCAATAGAGCACCATAGACATAGGCTGCAGTCGAATAGTCCAAACATCAGCTCCTAAATTCTAACCCTATCTCCTATTCATTGACCTCTGAGTGAAAGGTCACAGGGTTAAGGGATAGTGGATAGGAGAATTCAAAAGGACTTAGGAGACGAGACTGCGGTACTTTAGAGAATCGACTGCACTTTCACTATCCGACGTGTTTATGATGCGCCAGCGGACGTCCTGAATGTGCGTCTGCTGCTGTGGGGAAACTATGGAAACTACAGTTTTCTATACAGCGGACTACAACATGGATGTTCAATAAGAACGAGGGACTACTGTAAACTCATCTAGAGACTCTGCACCGTGCTCTGATGCTGTTGCTTTAGGCTTTATGAACGTGGACAACAGAGAAACAGATTCTTCAGGACCAAAGCTGGAATTGAAATAAAAAAGGAAAGTGAAACTTCTGCTCGTCCCCCTCTCCCTCCGGTCCACATTAATACAAATGATCCCAATACGTATGATTGATGAAAAGATCAATCAATACAGATGTATTTATTATAAACGTTAGTCCTTAACATCTATCACTGTGTATATCACCATTCAAACATCTTTTAAAAGTTGAACAAACTCCACACAGCTCAGTAAAGACTGTGAAATGTTGACTTTATTTGATCATTTCAGTAAAAACTAACGTTCATATTTCTCTCTTTGATTATAATACTGATGAACGTTCAGAACAAAGCACTTTGGCAACTTCCCACATACGTTTTAAAAAGCTTAATAAGCACCGTAACGTTCATGATATCATTTCTCCGTCATAATCGGTTGTTTCCGTGAACGGCCGACTGTTGAGTGACGGCAAATGCTGCGGCTGCAATGCATTGTGGGGCAGCATTTTCTCCTCTCCTTTCGGTGAGGGAGGTCCAGTGGTTCCTAAGCTAAAGGAGGTTATAAAGGAAGTTTGAAACCTCCTTTCCTTTCATTTAGAGAATTGGAACGGCACTTATCATGGCTGCCACTGAGGGACTTCCGGGTCATTTCACCCGGTTAGGAAGGTTCCTAAGAGAAATGGACTATTCGACTTCAGCCCTGATGTTATGAATGAGCGAGCTGCCTGTGGCAAGATGGCCGCCATGTGGCAACGTCGGTCTCCATTGGCCAGCAGCGCGGTTGAATCATGCAGTGTTTATATATATCTATGGTTCAGATACCAAGCATTTATAAATATCTGAGAAGGCTTCATAGTAGGGGTGTAACGGTATCCGTATTCGTCCGAACCGTCACAGTTCGGACGTCACGGTTCGGTTCATGCAGTCACACGCAGTGGCGACTGGTCTTTAGGGGCAGGCACAGCCCCACCTAGTGTCAGCAGAAAGTATTACAAATAATGATTATGGGGTATGCATTTCAGTTGGGGAGATGCTAGGGTTGAGGGTGTGCCTGTTCTGGTGTGTGTGTGTGTGTGTGTGTGTGTGTGTGTGGGGTGTGTGTGATTTGTTTTGGGGGAGGAGGGGGGTCACTCGCACCATATTAATCATTTTGTAAAAATATTTACAGTTTCGTTACTTCATAATGCTGAGATGAATGTCTATGGAGAGAGCAAGTCAGGGCAGTAGTTTGGATATTAAAGTTACAAGCTGGAACGTCCGGGGGATGGGAACATTGGCTAAATTGAAGCAAGTTTTAAACAGGAGACACATTTACTCGCTGCAGATGTTCACTATTTGTTAGAACGGGGTACAAAAATACTGGACTCAAATGCAACGACTCATATTTTAATGAGAAAAATAAAACAAAGTATTAACAAAAAAATCACTCTTGCGAGGACAAAACAAAACTCTTGATATCAAACAAACAAAACTCTCCTCTCTGGTATCCGCTGGGTCTCTGGACATGTGACGCACACTGAAACAAGACGAACTGTCACAAGACAAAGGGAGACAAGGGCTATTTAAACATGAGGGAATTGGGAACAGGTGGAAACAATCAGGGGCGGGGCAGACGCTGACGATGGCGGGAAAACACCCAAAGTGAGGAAGTAACAAGGTCTGAAAAGAAAGACAAGAGGTAAGTACAAAATAAAACAGGAAATGGGAAAACGAGACATGACATGAAACATGGGGACTTGACTAGAGATGACAGACATAAAATAGACAGACAGGACGTGAAGTAACATGAAAACCTGACTCTACATAGAAACCTGAGTATACTTGGAATAACATAAATACCTGACTAAACATGAAATGACAGACATAAAACAAACACAATTGACGAGACACCACACTATTTGAGCAAAAGGTGGCCAGGCCAAGTGTGTTATTCTTACCATAGTACTTACGCACGAGGTGTGGCTATCCTTGTACACAAATCGATACCATTTCAACTTATAAAAACTATCCAAGACCCACATGGAAGGTATATTATTGTCCAAGGCAAGTGTCTATGTCCCGAATGAGGATAACCCCTCGTTTTTTGAAAGGTTGTTTCTAACAGTCTGCTTTGGAGGGACTTTATATTATAGGAGGAGACTTGAATTGTGCTCTTGGTCCACTCCTTGAGGTTGATATGACTCATGTGCAAACAAGGAAAACACTGCTTAGATATATGAAGGATTTCAGGGTAAGTGAAGTTTGGAGGAACTTGAACCCGGATAAGAGCGAGTTTTCTTGCTATTCAAGCTCATATAAAACTCATTCACGCATTGATTATTTTTTTATTTCTGTGGAACTTCTGTCCAAGGTCAAAAGTTGTGGTTACAGTAGTATTGTAATAAGTGACCACGCAACAGTGTTTATGGAGATCAATTTAGGCTTTAGGTTTGAACGTCACTGTTACGACCCGCCCCCTACTTAGTGGTAGTGGCTCGTGGGGAGACCCGCAACATAAAATAAAACACAGCAAACACGCAGCATTAAACGGCGTCTTATTTATTCCAGACACAACCGTACTCACATGGCCAACTGGCAAATGAACAAGGGCTGGAGGACAGGAAAAACAAACAAAAGGACGAAGGGGGCCTGGGCCAGGCACACCACGGGCCGTAGGACCCACAGCTTCCCTCCGCTACCCAGAGATCTAACAAATCCCTGCGGGAGAAAATAAAGCCACGAAAACCGGCACTACCTGGTCATCCAGAGTACATAAGACACACAAGTAACACAGGGGATCTACAGATCCTAAACAGCAGAGTGAGGTAGTCCACGGACAGAGTCTTCCGGCATCTGGATAGGGAAAGAGGCCCTCTTCTCCTCCAGCTTCTCCTTTAAAGTCCCCAGCTGAATGTCATTAGGACACCTGGGGGGGGAGGCGGAGTCAGGGGCGGACCAGCTGTACCTGCGCAGCAGAGAGACAGAGAAAAGCAACACAAGCACGTAACAGTCACGCAAGATGGAGGTTACACGCTGATCTACTTCAAGACCCAGACTTTGTTACATTTGTGGAAAGTTGCATTGACAATTATTTTGAAGTAAATACAGATGAAACTTCAGCCAGCATTAGATGGGAAGCATTTCAAGCTTATATAAGATTCTAAAACTAAGCAGCATAATCAAGAATTACAAACATTAGAAAACAAAATGAAGAAAGCAGAGACTGAAATGTACGGTCACAACGATCCTGAAAGATGACGTGATCTATCCGTCATGAGAGCTACGATAAGTTAACAAGTGACAGAGTGGCTAAAAGCCTGGACCAAACAAACGTACTACGATCAGGGGAAGCAGCGGGTAAACTCCTGGCCTGGAGAGTACAGAAAATGCAAGCAGAAAGAACAATCAATGGTATAAAATCAGTATCAGTAACTTAACTGTAGACCCACAAGAGATCAATAATCATCTTAGAGACTTTTATAAATCAGAATACAGAGAAAACAGGAAAGCTCAGAGCAATCTCCTTGATAGGCTACAGTTTCACACTCTGTCAGATGATGACAAGGCAAAACTAGATAGTCCATTGACAATAGCCGACCTTTGTGAAGCTAGAGGGAATATCAACAGCGGTAAAGGGTTAGTAGGTAACCCCGTTTTGAAGCAACTCCAAGATTCGGGTTTGGTGAAACCGTTCTGAAATGGATTCAACTGCTATACACAAACCCAACCGTTGAGATCCTAACCAACAACACTATCTCGGCCCCCTTTCATTTAGAGCGATCTATCCGACAGGGTTGCCCTCTGTCTCCACTGCTATTTACATTATCAATCGAACCTTTAGCTATGGCCGTAAAGGCCCTGACACACCTACCCGATTTTGGGAGTCAGAGGCCGTCAGAGGCAGTCGGGCATTCGCGGCGCCCTACTCAGGTTGGTGTGTCCCGCACCGTCGTTGCTTTACGGCACATTTTCACACACGGCCGATTCAACTTGTTCAATTTCCTGTCATTTGTCAGAATTCTGACATAGATATATTCTGACTTTTTTCTCTGTTCCAAACTCAATGTCTTCTTAATTCAACATAAATATTTAGCCATTCAGAGAAATTAATATTATAAAAAATCAAAACTTGTCATAATAAATTCATAAAATATTGTTTATTCAGTTTCAGACCTGAGTAACGCATTATTAACTATTCAACACCATGATTATGATGTTTTACTTGATGACCAGTTTATAGGTATTTAGTTGAACGGTAAAACACTGGAACCAACATTCCCAGTACTGTATAAATACACCCATTTCCCCCCTCACTACTAATGCATAGATCTGCAAGTGGTTAACAATTTGTCGAAGTCTATTTTTCGAGGTTGCATTTGCTTTAGTTTTGGTCAATGCTCCTGCAAAACTTGATAATCTGTTGCTCTCCGCCACCTTCTGTTGCCAAACCTAAGTAGTCATCTTTTTACAATAATTCATCCAATGTGAACCTTCCCCATTCTCAAAGCAGCTACACATCAGGAGGATTGATCACTTAATGAGGCGGAAATGTTTGAACAGCAGGTGTAATTAATAACAATGGCTGCATGTTGGTTCAGGGTTACCATCATTAATGTAATGAGTTACACCTGTGCTGCTCCTGCTTGGAAAAATCAGCAGCTCATTAAATAAATTATTCTCCGTCTTCTTTAACTTTGAAAAGCTCCAGTGGGTTATTTTAGAGCAGACATACCTGAACGGTGAGGTCACTTCTGGATGGTCTCCATGGAAACTGATCAGTCACTCAACGCTGCACATTTAGTTTAAATTACCTTCACAAGGTTTTACATATTTACCAAAAGCGGCTAGTTAGATTTATTCCTAACTCGTTTTGGAATATTGCTTTTATTAGCCCTGGGTAATTATTAAAACATCAAGTCACAGAGAAAACAGACATCAGCAGAGCTCAAAGTAGAGGAAAGAAAACCCAAACCCGAAGACAAACAACGCGTTTCCATGACTTTAATATGTCTTCTTAATGTATTAGAGCGGTGCAGTGACGAGTCCTAAAACCAGGAAGTGAGTCAGCATGTCTCCACTTCCTGTTCCCTGGTCTCAGAGCCAATGGGATCTCTCCGTAGGATTTAGGAAACTATCTGAACTAAGGTCTGTGGTTGAGACACATTGAAGAGACGGATCACGTTTTGTTCTAGGACATTAAATCCATCAGCAGTGACCCCACTGTGATTTCTGAAGAGTGGACGTGTCTGAGAAACGATGGTTGTTACCAAGTGGCTGAATAGGACTACAGAGGTCGTGGAGGCCGTTGTACGTCATTACGCCGAACACGTAAACACTCCTCTGAGTTAGTTTCTGTTCTGCTTGAAAGCAAGTCCCTGCCTCCTGCAAAGTGTTCAAACAAACGCTTCAACTCGTTCCATTTAGAATCTGTGTGTTTGAATCTGGATCTGAAGTTGGCGTGACGTTGAAGTCGTGCTGCTGGACTCGCTGTAGTTCCTTTATAGCATCACGTTAGCATTTAGCTTCTGGGCATTAGATTTATGATTCAACATTATAAAAGTAGACATGTGGAGATTATCCTGAACAAAACGTGCATTTATCAAACAGGTTCCTTTTCCACAGACCTTATTTCTAGCTCTTTTCCTAAATCCTCTGGAGAGATCCCATTGGCTCTGAGACCAGGGAACAGGAAGTGGAGAGATCCCATTGGCTCTGAGACCAGGGAACAGGAAGTGGAGAAATGCTGACTCACTTCCTGGTTTTAGGACTCGTCACTGCACCGCTCTATGGATGGTTGATGTTTGGAGCCTCCCCATGACCGAAGATAGTGAAAATGTAGGCCTCTCTGATGGGGCCCTTGTATCTCTGGAGATACTGATCAGAATGTCACCAAATGTGGACTAGATGTTCACAGAGAGGCAAATATACAATAAAACAAATGTTTTGTTCGTACATGTTACCATCTTCGTAATATTAACACTTAAACACGCATGAGTTATAGAAGGACATGGGAAAACTCTAAATCTAAAAGGTATGTTTATAATTTCTGTCATTATTCAAGTAAAGAGTTCAATCAATAAAACATGTAATTTATACGTACCAGAGACTGTTATCTTCTCATATAGTTTTTGACTTTTCACTTCACCTTCTGCTGTCCCCAGCCCCTAAAAGCAAACAGCCGCAAAACACTGAATAACCCTCCTGTTGTCTTCGTTCCCCCCCCCCCCCCCCCCTTACTTTGGTGTTCGCGGTAACATTTGACCGGTCCTATTTTAACTGCTATTACATTAAAACAAAAACCATTAATCATCATCACATTTTATTTAACACCCTTTCAAACTGTTCATATTGTATCAGACTACTGGTGTACATGAAGAACTGCAGTAAATATACAAAGAATAGACACTGAACATGTATTGGTGTGCCAGGTGTGATCCATGTGGAGGGATGGGCACATAAGGGGGGGGAACACATCTAGTGTGTGTGTGTGTGTGTGTGTGTGTGTGTGTGTGTGTGTGTGTGTGTGTGTGTGTTTTATCTGATCCGGATGGTTACTAATTCCTTTTCTTTATGGCGGTCATGTTTGACTGGGAACACCATGGGTGTTACAAAGTTGACTAAATCATCCAACATTCAATGAAAGTGGTGATCAGCAATTTGATATGTTCAAATGTCTAATGTGAAGGATATCATGAAGCCTTAATGCAATCGAATGTAAAACAAAAAAGTTATGATTGATGAAAGTAGTAAATCGGTCAGATTTGACCCGAAGACAACAGGAGGGTTAAACAGTCCCTATTCTCTTTATGTGGTGTAGTGCATGTCAATGGTCTGCAAAGGCTAAAACATCAATACTAAATAAATATCCTAAAGGCGAGACGCTACAGGAAAACACTGTTGTTTCATGACTAGAGGAAAGAGAACATCCAAAACACACACTTCCATTTAAATCACTTGGTGTATTTATTTCCCCGAATTTCACCAAAAGTCAGCATCACATAATACCTCAGTTGCATATTTAAAACAACTTGAAATTGTTAAAAACTGTAAGTAATGACATTGGAAGTTAAAGAGGCCCTATTCTGCTTCCTGTGGTGCTCCTTCTCCTGTGTTATAAAGGTTTTAGTGCATGTCAATGGTCTGCAAAGCAGAGTTCCCGTTAGAATATTTTTTCGCCGGTCAACATGTCCGTTAAAGTTTAAATCTTCTGGACAACATTTGAAAAGTGCCGGTCAAAGGTCTTCTTTGTTATGTATTGAGCTTTAAAACAAATTGATATGATTCGATATTAAACAAACTAATTATAGTAGATGAACTACATTATTCAAAAGTGTTCAGTAACTTACAATAACACGGGAATAATAAACGGAGCGCTCTCTCCCTCTCCTGACAGCCCGTCAGTCTCATGCAGCTCTCGGATCAGTAATGAGTGACCCGACAGTGAAACTAAACATATCTATAACTAGTTTAGCAGGTCATTAAAATAGCTACGTGTGATTTTCTAACCTGAAGTGTTTTGTCCGCTCACCGCTGCAGGTGATCATGCAGAGCTGCTGTCGACTCGTCAGCAGCAGCTGATCTCTCTCTCCCGTCAGATTAGACTCGCGTTTATGTCCATATCGATCAGATCCAGCTGGTTCTAGCTAATGATAGGACGACCTGCTTATTAAAAGACATCTAAACAATAAGCGTCGCTATGCAACCGGGTGAGGCCACAAAGTATAGCGCAGCATTATGCATTAGTTTACATGCCCACCGGAACCCCGAGGCATTACCAACAGATCAACGCACAATCAACCCATCCAGGACATCTCTTTCTCCACATTAAGTGTTAGACATTAGAGTTGACTATTCTTGTCTGTCACATACTCTTCTTGTCTGTCACTTAAGTGGCGCAACTGAAGCGGTATTGTGCTAAGGGGAAATTATTTTGACCGGAGAGATTTGGATTTGCCGGTCTTCAGCATATTTTACTGGTCATAGTCCGTTAATTACCGGCTAACGGGAACTCTGCTGCAAAGGCTAAAATCCAGAGGGAGTTTCTCTTTTCATAAGATTTTATAGTCTTTTACTTGGAAATGGTGTTATTTTGTACTTTGTTCCGTTTGTACCATTAACGGAAAAATACAGAAAATGACCTCCATCCATAAACCCACATAATGTCACACAGTAATCATGTTGTGGTTGAGGTGTGTGTCTGTGTGTGTGTGTGTGTGTGTGTGTGTGTCTGTGTGTGTGTGTGTGTGTGTGTGTGTGTGTGTGTGTGTGTGTGTGTGTGTGTGTGTGTGTGTGTGTGTGTGTGTGTGTGTGTGTGTGTAATGAGGTATTGAGAGACTCAGTTGCTGTGTAATCAGCTTCTGTTGTTACTGGAAATCCTTTCTGTGTGTTTCTGTTTGCTCTGTGATGACATCCAGCACATCCTGTAATGGGGCCAAATTCCTCAAATCCACAAGGAGGAAAATCAAGAACATGTTCATTACTGCACAATCATAAAAGCACACAACACAAGGACACACAATCACAGTTGGATTCAACATTTAAATCGTTTTAATACTGCTATTTTCTCTCAGCATTGCCCTGTTGGCATTTGACAAACACATAAGAATACAAATAAACAGGGAAGGATCAGTTGAAAATATTTCAGACATTTCCTGTTCCTCTAAATGTCCAAAGCAATCCAAAGAGTCTTCCAGTTGATATATGCCGAGGGAGAGAAGATATACTGTCTGTGTTTGTACTGGACAGAAAGAGAGACAGAGAAGAAGAATGAGGAGTTGATGTTGGACAGGGCTGGAGTGTAGTGCATGGACTCAATTATAAAGCAGACAAAGTACACACACACACACACACACACACACACACACACACACACACACACACACACACACACACACACACACACACACACACACACACACACACACACACACACACACACACACACACACACACACACACACACACACACACACACACACACACACACACACACACACACACACACACACACACACACACACACACACACACACACACACACACACACACACACACACACACACACACACACACACACACACACACACACACACACACACACACACACACACACACACACACACAGAGGAGGGTGTGTCTGCAGAGGAGACAGGAATGCAGAAAGAGAGAGCATCAGCTGAACGTTGAGGAAATATTTACAGAGAGAGAGAGAGAGAGAGAGAGAGAGAGAGAGAGAGAGACCAACTTCCTGCAGTTACTTTTAGATACTTTACTTTAGGACATCAATTTAGACTTTGATTAAATTACATTTAATATTTCTTTGTTTGTTTGTAATGTAATATCAAAGTCTTGTGAGGTGAAATAAAGGCCCTTTTGTTCTAGAAATGCACATCAGCATATGACACGACAAGATGTCAGTGATGTTGCTAAGGCACGTCTCTGTAAACCTGTTGTACTTTTTTTGCAATTTAAAATTATTTCTCTAGCGAAGAGTACGGTGGCCGACAGGTGCTAACCTGGTATTTCAGATATACTGACCAACACTTACAGTTATGAGACGACTGACTCTACTGTGTGCGCCACTCTTTAGTGTCCCCTGGTCTCCAGCTGTGTGTGTCACTCTTTAGTGTCCCCTGGTCTCCAGCTGTGTGCGCCACTCTTTAGTGTCCCCTGGTCTCCAGCTGTGTGCGCGTCACTCTTTAGTGTCCCCTGGTCTCCCAGCTGTGTGCGTCACTCTTTAGTGTCCCCTGGTCTCCAGCTGTGTGCGTCACTCTTTAGTGTCCCCTGGTCTCCAGCTGTGTGCGCCACTCTTTAGTGTCCCCTGGTCTCCAGCTGTGTGCGCGTCACTCTTTAGTGTCCCCTGGTCTCCCAGCTGTGTGCGTCACTCTTTAGTGTCCCCTGGTCTCCAGCTGTGTGCGTCACTCTTTAGTGTCCCCAGGTCTCCCAGCTGTGTGCGTCACTCTTTAGTGTCCCCTGGTCTCCCAGCTGTGTGCGTCACTCTTTAGTGTCCCCTGGTCTCCAGCTGTGTGCGTCACTCTTTAGTGTCCCCTGGTCTCCCAGCTGTGTGCGTCACTCTTTAGTGTCCCCTGGTCTCCCAGCTGTGTGCATCACTCTTTAGTGTCCCCTGGTCTCCCAGCTGTGTGCGTCACTCTTTAGTGTCCCCTGGTCTCCAGCTGTGTGCGTCACTCTTTAGTGTCCCCTGGTCTCCCAGCACTTTCTATATTTACATATTTTTTGAAAGGGCATTGCATTTCTCCAATTGCAATGTTTTGGCCCGTTTTAACGGGTTTGCACCTGTCGACCATCGTACTATTGTTCTAGAAATAAACATCAGCATGTAATATGACACTCTGTAAACCTTTTTTTTGCAATTTAAGATTCTTTCTCTAAAGGAAAAACTTAAATCTTGTGACGTTCCCAGCACCAGACAGGAAAGAGAGAGCAAATGAATCAGAACGGCACACTGGGCCTGTGCATTTCACAGTCTGGTTGGCTGTAAACAAGCATCAATCCAAACACACGAGGCAGTGACGGGTAGGAGGCGGAGAGTGGTGTGTGAGAACAAACGTCTAGATCATATCTCAGAAACAACCCAGGAAACTATCGCCTAAAACTCAGTCACACTCGCAGCTAATTTCCTTCGAGCTCTTTGAATTTGCTTTCATCTCTCGGCACGTGTCTGCAGCTTTATAGGAGTGGCTTCTGTGGTGAAAGGCCTTTGAACACACATTTAGGAGCTTTGTCAAAAACAGTCAGAGGCTTTTCTTTTGCAGCAGAAAAAATCAAAGTCACCGACTCATGGCAGCTACATTCACACTTCTTCGAACCTCATGCAATTAACAACCTCTATAAATGATGTAAAGATGACTTGTGTTCTGGTTTTATCTTTAAATGAATGTTTTTTAGTATATATTTGATAAATGTTAGTTTCTTTTAGTGCTTTTAGCTCAAAAAAAGGTTTTAGCTACATGTTTCCCTAGGATGCAAATACAAAATTAAAGAATCCATGATGACTGGCAGGCTATTTCAAGGGGAACAGTTAGTAATGTTTTAACTCACAACCATAGCAATACTGAATGGACATCGGCAGCAAAAAACAGCATAGAAATACAAAAACAACAAAACAGGGTATCATGGTATAAGCTACACAAAACGGCCTCCAGTCACAGAGCGATGCAAGCAAAGTCCTTTTTCAATGGCTCTTCATTCAGTCCATTTATCTTTCACAGCAAATTAATCTCCCCAAAGAGAAAATCTTCAAGACGTGTGGAGAGAATTATAGTTAATCCGAAGACACTGAATAATCCAATGTTTGATCTGAGAATGTCCACAGCTACACACAATCTTTAGACCGCTTTTCACAGCAACCTTTTTTGCATTATTGCATTTCTTTATGTGACCATCATCAGTCCTGTGGACACTACAAAGGAAAAGAAAGATTTATTTTCAGTGCAAGTTCTTTTTATAACTCCCATGGAGCGGTTCGCGTTGGTCGATGAACCGTTTTGTCCCGGGACGTTTGGTCTCTGCATCTCTGTCATTATTTAAACCACTGTCACTTCCGGCAGTTCTGCAGCCCAAACTCTTTTGGGCTTTGAGGCACTTTTCTCGCAAATCCAGCAAAAAGGATTACAGCTCCTTCACATAGTTTCTTTCATACAAGCAAAGAGAAAAATCCACTGGTTACAGTTGTGTCGATGCAAAAAGGCACTTCTGTTTTCTGTCTGCTACTAAGACTCTTCTAGTCAATTGCACTTAGTTGAATCACTTGGTTAGCTCTGCTCGATGACTTTAAACTGCATCATAGTCCCACAGTGTTTGCATTTTGTTGGATATTAGAAGTAGGATGGCTTTAATGACGCTATATTGTTATTTGATGGGCAGTGGCCTTGCATTAAGGGTACTTCAAAGTCCAAACCCCCATTTTGTTGCAAGGATGGAGGTGGCTGAGGAGTTTGACATCTGTCAATCTCAATTTGTTTTTGGGGTAGTATACCATTTCCCCCATTCTCCAGGCAGGCCTTGGTCCCCTCTAGTTCCATTGGAGCTGGATCTGCCGGGCCTAGCTCCAGCTCCATTCCCGCCTTGGCCTGCCTCCTCTTTCGGACACAAATGATCGTCCCGGCCACCACGGCCAACCCGAGCACCAGCGCCAGTGCAGCCAAGGCGGGGATGAGGGTGTATGTCAGCGGGCTCTGGGTCTCCACCCTGGACTCTTTAGACATCCGCGGTATCCCTTCAGTACGAGCCTCCGTACATGACCCTGTTTCAACAGAGCTGTTGGTCCTGGAGCTGATTCTTTCCTCCAGGGGACTGGCACAGACTGAGTAGGTACAGTTGGGTAGCAAACCACGCAAAGTGTACTCAGGGTAGGATGCCGGTACACTCAGGATTATGGGGCGGCGGTCAGGCCCTGAGAGGTTACGGTAGGTCAGCCGGATTCCCCGGATGTCTGGCCGTGTCTGAATGAATCGGTGCAGGTCCAGAAGGATAGATGTGGCGGTGACGTGCCGTGAGCTGATAGCATCCAGTTCAACAGGAATCACAGGGGCGACTAACAAAACCTCTGAAGGTTTCGGGGGCTCAGGAACCTCCTCCACATTTTCACAGTAGAGGCCAGATGTTCCAGACGGACACAAACAGCTGAGTTGACCTAACGGGTCAAAATTACAAGTGCCCCCATTGAGGCAGATGTTTGGTGGGCAGATGTGCTCCCCTACCTCCCTGTTGGTGGAGCTTGGAGAGACTGGAGGTTCTGGGGAATGGGGGCGGTCTGTTTTTGAGGAGATGGTGGCCTCACTGGGTGGAGGAGGGGGCGGTATGGCGTTGGTATGGATGGTCTCTGGAGATGTGGTGGACACCTGGGGAACAGGAGTACTTCCAATGGGGGAGTCAATCAGCACTGTTGTAGAAGGTGGACACCCAAAATCTTTGTGCTCCAGCGCTGAAAGCATCTTCCCGGCATTAACCAAAGGGAAGTGACATCTGGTTTCCTCAGGACGCCCAAGAATCACATTCTTCTCCTTAAGCCAGACGGGGAACCAAGCTAATGGACACAAGCAGTTAAACGGGTTCTCAGCCGCTGTCAGGTGCACCAGCCTGGGGAAGGTCTGGAAGAAACTCTGAGAAAATCCCTGGAGGTTAAGACCACTTAGATCCAGTTCTTGAAGTCCGATCAGCTTCTGGAAGTCCTCCACCCTCAGATCACCCAATGGGTTGGCAGCCAGGCTGAGCTTGATCAGCCCCTTGAGGGAGTCCTGCTGCAGAGCCGGGGGCACCTCAGTTAACTGGTTTGTGGAGATGTCGAGCTCATGTAGGTTTCCCAGAGAGGCTATGAGATCCTCATCCAGAGAGGTGAGCCCAACAGAAGACACCTTAAGGGCCTCCAGGTGCGGGGTCTGCAGGTCTGAGTGTCCCAGGGTTGGGATGGTGTTGTGACTGAGGTCTAGCAGCAGAAGTTTGGGGAACTGAAGGGATGGCAGAGATGTGAGCTGGTTTCGTTGGAGCTTGAGTTCCAGCAGCATCTCTAAACTGTCAAAAGCCTCCGGATGGATGCTCTGAATGCGGTTGGCATGAAGATACAGTCTCTCCAGCTGGACCAACCCAGAGAAACTGTCTTTGGAAATGTGTGTGATCTGGTTAGAGGACAGGTCTAAGTTCTTCAGCTTCAACAGCATCTCAAACACACCGTCTGGAATTTCCACCAGCTGATTCTGGCTCAGATCTAGAAGCTCCGTCTCCCCCAGGCCTTTGAAGTCATCTTGGGACAAAGAGTCGATGCCGTTCTGGAAGATGTATAGATTTAAGATGGAGGTGGGGACACGAGGCATGACGTTGGAGCGCCGTTGAATGCAGAAGATGGAGGCCTGGCCCTGGCAGGAACAGTCAACCGGGCATTCGTAGGATACCACCAGACCAGAGTGGAGGCAGAGGAGCAGGAAGTAAGGCAGCATGGTGACGGCAGGCCTAAAACTCTGAAAGACATAAAGGAGAGAAGACGGTTGGGGTTAATCACCATTCACAACGGAGGCATAAAGGAAAGTAATGCATGAATGCTATTCTCTATAACATTACTAAAGAAGCTTTGTCTTCTGCACTGATTTAAAAACCATTAAATCCCAGGCTTCTCCGACAATGCAACATAAAATAGTTTTAGCATAAAAACAAAAACACATATAACGATGCATTAGACATTGTGTGCTTTAGTAAGTTGCAGGAATAAGAAAAACATTTGCAAAAAAATTTCTAGTGTGTTGTTTGATTGCGGTTTTGTCTTTATCCCTTGCTAAAACGTGTCCACACACACACACACACACACACACACACACACACACACACACACACCCACAAGTTCAATACAAGGGACATAAGCACACTTTTACCCCCGTCATACAAAAAAACAGTCACACACACTGCTCCAACACATTGAATTTTCTGTTTTATATCCTCGATGAGCCCCAGGGATGAGGAACCGCAGGTCGAGGCGACAGGTTACCACAGCCCACCCAGGGTGTGCCTTGCTGGGGTCAGAGAGAAACCCGTTCAGCCTGTGTTTATCACACAGTCCGCCGCCCGTGAAACCAAGCCTGCAGTAACGCAGCCTGACACTATCAGCAACACACACACACACACACACACCATGTATACATCACTTAAGGGGACATTACATTGACTGACATGCATTTCCTGGAGACTTATCCTAACCTTAACCATAACCGACACATGCCTAACCCTTAACCTTACCCTTAACCTAGCACTAAACCTAACCCTTACCCTAACCCTAATCCTAAACCTAACCTTCACCCTAAAATTAATGATTCCCCTCATGGGGACCTCCAATTTGTCCCCATAAGGGAGGCGAGTCCCCACACGTGACGGTGTAAACAGATTTAGGTCCCCACAAGTATAGTAATGCTAGTCCACACACACACACACACACACACACACACACACACACACACACACACACACACACACACACACACACACACACACACACACACACACACACACACACACACACACACACACACACACACACACACACACACACACACACACACACACACACACACACACACACACACACACACACACACACACACACACACACACACACACACACACACACACACACACACACACACACACACACACACACACACACACACACACACACACACACACGTAAGGGGGGCTGCGGTAGGCGTTGAGGTGAACGCAGAACACACCCGCCAGTCGGAGAAAGCTGGGTGGGGACAGGCGTGAATATCCCGGTGGTCCCCAGCAGGGAGGACCGCTGCCTGGCCGCAGGCGAAGGCACAGCGGCGGCGGGCATGAAGTCCTCGGGAGGAAGGAGCCGTGTCCCCGGGGGGCAGGAGCCGTGCACAGGGGAGAGGCCAGACGGGATCAGACGGGGTGCCGTCCGAAGCGGCCGTCGAGGCGAACCGTGAGCCGAGGTAAGAGGAGAGGCCAGGCTGTTGGCTGTTGTCGTTAGCCGCTAGCTGGTAGTCCTCGGTCGCTGCCGTCGTTAGCTGTTAGTTGTCATTAGCTGTTGTTAGCTGTCGTTGTTAGCCTTCGGTAGCTGCCAGCCGTTAGCTGTCGTGGTTAGCTGTTAGCTGGTGTCGACGGCCGCTAGCTGTAAGCCAGTAGCCGTTAGACGATGTCGTCGGCCCCGGAGCCTCTGCTAGGCGGCGTGCCTCTACCAGGGAAGGTGCCGCTGCGTGTAGTGGACAGCACCTCAGGGGTAAATCGCTGGGCGGCCAGGAAGAACCGGCTAGCTTCTTCGGCTAAAGCACGGGGCTCAACACTAGCCGTGTTAGCTAGCGCAGCCTGGACATGCAGCCGCATGTCCCGAAGAAACAGCTCCATGAGGTAGAAGTCGGGTTCTTCCGTACCTGGCAGGTCGTCCATCATTTCCATGTGGTCGGAAGGCTTGCTCCCAGTGCCGAAACGATGTGGATATGACGAGCGTCGTCCTCGGCCATCCTGCGGAGGGCGAACCGAACCGAGCCTCAGTCCGTGCGCACGATGCAGCCACGGACGTCTCCAAAAATCCCCGGGATTTTGAGAAAAACTGCGTTCTTCGCCGTGTTCGGTTCAGTCTCGGATACTTCGCGAGACTTATGTCAGGATCACCAATGTAGTGCCGAGAGATAGGAGGCGGTGCATCGAAAGTGCAAAAGCTGACTTTATTGAGCAGATTAGCACATGTTGTCCGGTTGCAGTCCGGGAAGAGAAGGGGAAGAAGAGCCAGGAGGGTACACAATATATACAGGTAGCAACACATATGTCCGTGCGGAAACAATACCCCTACCCCACAGTTCCGTGGTGAATTATGTCAACCAGTGATCACTACAACGCATTGATTGTGCAACAGTTGTTGAATTGGGAAGCCTCCTCCTCCTCCTCCTCACCCTCACATGAGGTCAGAGCCGTCAGCTGGCAGGCATTTCCAATATTCTCTCAAATCTGTCTTTATTAAGAGAAGCAAAGGAAAGGAAATGTAGGGGAACTGCAATGTTGAAAAAGGGAGTGTTTGCAGGAATGTCATTCATATCTAAGTATCAAATGTATGTTCGAATCACAGGTATTTGGTGTTTTATGAACCAAAATCGTGCGTTCAAGTGCCACTAATGTGAACCAGAAGCTGCCAATGTTGTAAAAAACTAATGTTGGGCTATAAAGGAACTACAGCACGGTCACATGACTTCACGTCACCACCGCTAAGCTAAAGGTGGCTAATGTTGGGCTATAGAGGAACTACAGCACGGTCACATGACTTCACGTCACCACCGCTAAGCTAAAGGTGGCTAATGTTGGGCTATAAAGGAACTACAGCACGGTCACATGACTTCACGTCACCACCGCTAAGCTAAAGGTGGCTAATGTTGGGCTATAAAGGAACTACAGCACGGTCACATGACTTCACGTCACCACCGCTAAGCTAAAGGTGGCTAATGTTGGGCTATAAAGGAACTACAGCACGGTCACATGACTTCACGTCACCACCGCTAAGCTAAAGGTGGCTAATGTTGGGCTATAAAGGAACTACAGCACGGTCACATGACTTCACGTCACCACCGCTAAGCTAAAGGAGGCTAATGTTGGGCTATAAAGGAACTACAGCACGGTCACATGACTTCACGTCACCACCGCTAAGCTAAAGGAGGCTAATGTTGGGCTATAAAGGAACTACAGCACGGTCACATGACTTCACGTCACCACCGCTAAGCTAAAGGAGGCTAATGTTGGGCTATAAAGGAACAACACCATCATTAGAAAACCATTGACTGGATATGAAGATATAAAATGCTGACTCATGTCTGTGTTCGGCCTCAATCCTGCACCTCTCTCTAAAATAACAATAAGTCAAGAGTGGG
Source organism: Pogonophryne albipinna (assembly GCA_028583405.1). NCBI lineage: Eukaryota > Metazoa > Chordata > Actinopteri > Perciformes > Artedidraconidae > Pogonophryne > Pogonophryne albipinna. Next base: position 363,271 of record JAPTMU010000059.1, on the reverse strand, counting down.
GGAGACTTAAATATTCAATGTGCAGAATCAGATTCCACAAAATGATAAATGCACGTAAATGTCTTGCAGTGTTCGTGTCAGTTTTACTTTTGTGATGAGCTAATGTGAACATGTGTTGCACCAAAGCACTCTGTCACATCACTCTGTGTTCACTCTGAGACTCACGCCAACAACAATGCACGCCCTGATGCTTCCTCACAATGCAGCGTCTGCAGCCGACCGCAGGCTCCACTGATGACAGATATATTATAAACCAGTATTACACAAGTGCTTCTGCTGTGACACGGCATCCGATCGCCATTGTTCGGGGTCCATGTCAAAGTTTAAGGACACCCTCTTTGTGTGCTGTTTATAGAGCAGTCACAGGGTTTCAAAGAGACACTCGTCATTCCTTTAAGGGTGCTACTGCCGGAGCGCTGTTATGACAGAGCAGGACAGGAATGATTGGAATCAGATGGAATATTAATCACGCTTTAGTCAAAAGAAAAATAAACTAATCAATAAAAATAATTGGCTTCGGACAACTCTTGAAGTCTACACATTGAAATTAAAGTTTGCAAAGCTCTGGATGAATAATCTTTAGGACCATTTGGTATTTAATATCTCTCAGAGTGAGGAAATATTTACAGCTGGTGTAATCCAGGAGAAATTCATATGGATTTTCAACAAGATTCACAACATTAACCACAGACAGAATGGTTTTCTAAAAGGCAGTTAAAAAATCAAAGTCATATTCTGTATAAACTGTACAGACCCTAAGACTTGGGCTATATTAAAACAAAAGTATTGTTTGATTTAATTAAACCTTATAACTGATAACTTATTGCATGATGTAGTGTTTTCGGAACTTTCACCGAAGGCATTACATTCGCACAGCACACAACATATCAATGCACGGTACTCATAATAGTAGTTTTTAGTTTGATTTACATTCGTTGCAGTTGTATGTCTTAAGTGTAATTTGGCATGCTTTTATTTTGAAGGCGAGTTAACGCTGTTGACAGGAAGTTGTTGTTGCTATGGAAACAAGAAAAGTTTCTCAGCGGACGGAACTTGTCATAAAGTCCGCGATACTAACACCCACCCAGACCCGGCGTCATGGGCGGGCCCCATGGGGCCGGGCCCGCCCATCCAGGATTTGGGCCCGCCCATCCAGGATTTGGGCCCGCTGTTTTAATCAGGGCTGAATACCACATTTTTATTGTTTTATTATTATGTTTATTGTTGTTATTTGTAGGGCTTTGTCCTAATATTTATTTTTGTATTAGTTTAATATCATTTTTTTATTTTGCTATGAAATTCTGAATGAAAGGCTGCGCGCAAGACTGGTTTTTCGCTGGGTTGAGTCGTGTGGGTTTTTGAGTGAGATGCGGCACAGCAGCCTGTCACTTAGTTTACTCTTGCTAGTGGTTCACGAAAGGAATCTGGCAACTCAGCGCCAGATGCAGGCAGGCACATTAGAAGAAACCAGTTAGGCCTACGTTACCAACGAGCAAGCAAGTCAGCTGGCAATCAATTATATTTTGAAGAGAAATTTACTCTCAAGCCGGCTCTCTCACAAACTCCTGCTCTGTGCGCAAGCAGACCGCTGCACAGGCTCTCTGCCTCGCTCAATCTCTCTCTCTCTCTCCCCCTCTCTCTCTCTCTCTCTCTCTCTCCCCCTTTCTCTCTCCCTTTCTCTCCATCGCTCAACCTCACTCCACCTCTCCACCCTGTGTGCGCTCAAGTTTGCCTGCGTGCTTGCCCAAATTGGCACAGCGTTACAAATGTGCCACAAAACCAACCAATGGATACATAAGACCGTCAACAGACTTATCGCAACCTAAAACCCTTCTCTTTCAACAATTCACGAGCGCCTCCCTCCTCCCCCCCGTTGACAAATCGCGAGCATCTAACAGCCCCCCCCCCCCCCGTTGACAATTCAGATTTCCCGGGAAATTTAAGTGTCGTGGTGGGCCCGCCCTGGTAAATCAAATGCCCGCCCAGACATGTACGTCTGCCGCCGGGTCTGCACCCACCCATTTAGAGGGAAGATATGATTGGTCAATTGTACTGTCATTTGACATTACTCTCTCGTTCAGTTACTATAGCGACCCTCTGTGTTCACAGCTGGACCGCCTGGACGTCCAATCAGCTCCTCTCTTCACCTCCAGAGACGAGCTTCTTTCATTTAACCTTTCACATTCCAACAGAAACTGAATAGGCAGATTCGAAGGATTTATTTATTTGGAAATGTTATTTTAAATACAATTAAATCAAGTTATTTTGGTAAAACTAATGAAAAATAAAACTAAGAAAAATATTTAAAAAAACATTAAAAAAAATATAATTTTTTTTAATGTTTTTAAATATTATTTTGTAGAATATCTTAGGCCCTGTGTGAGGGCCTAGAGGGCCCTCACACAGGGCCCTCTAGGCCCTGTGTGAGGGCCCTCTAGGCCCTCACACAGGGCCTAGAGGGCCCTGTGTGAGGGCCTAGAGGGCCCTGACACAGGGCCTAGAGGGCCCTGACGGCTCGCCACTGATTGATTAAACCTTATAACTGATAACTTATTGCATGATGTAGTGTTTTCGGAACTTTCCCCCGAAGGCATTACATTGGCACAGCACACAACATATCAATGCACCGTAGGCTACTCATAATAGCCTAGTAGTTTTTAGTTTGATTTACTACTTTACTCCCGATTACTGAAGTTGATATTTAGCTGCTTGATTACAGTTCATTGCTGCTGGATTATCTTTGCAGAAGTCTGGGCATCATTCAGACCGATTACTGATAATGACTGTGATTTGAAGCGTGTGTAGCTTCTGATTTAGATGCTGTGATTGAGACATCTTTGTTAGAGATTTGATATTTAGCTCAGCCATGTAAAGGGAAAGAAACAGTTGGAAGTCTAAAGCTCTTAAGCTGAGAAAATGGTCAGGGTGGGGCTGACGAACACAGCTCCATGCCCTCTGCTCAGAGACTGGCTCAGGGTTTTAAAGACAGACATGTGAGGTGAGGAATGATGAGCTCAATCGGTAGAGAAGTCATTTTCCCCTTTTTGCCTCACCTCATATTAACTCTGGCAGTCGGCATGTTCTCATAAGAGAAACTGAATCACTCCTCTCCGCTCTCTCTTTCATGAATTCTTGATTAAACGTGACGGAGGACTTCACGGCGCACAGTCCACCCTCAGCTATTTGCAGAGCGGAGATAAAACCGCATGATGAAAGCGAATCATCGACGTCAAAATGACACGAAACAGGTCTCTCTCTCCACACACACACACACACACACACACACACACACACACACACACACACACACACACACACACACACACACACACACACACACACACACACACACACACACACACACACACACACACACACACACACACACACACACACACACACACACACACACACACACACACACACACACACACACACACACACACACACACACACACACACACACACACACACACACACACACACACACACACACACACACACACACACACACACACACACACACACACACACACACACACACACACACACACACACACACACACACACACACACACACACACACACACACAGAGAGACTACAAAACAGCTGGATTCTGTTACCCACAATGCACTGCAGCCACTGTGAGACAGAATGAAAGGTCGACATAAACCTGTGTCCTCCCCCGTGATAACAGAGAGGTAGAGTTTAGCTGGTAGCTGGTGACCGCCTCCATCATTTCAAATCTTCTGTAAACACAACCTGACAAACCTCAAGTGTGTGACGAGAGCCAGATATGATGACACAATGAGTGAGTGACTGTTACTGAGGAAGAGTCACTTCAGGATATCGCCCACAGCCGAGTTCACATACAAAGTCTTATTCAACTATTTTCAAATATTTACACATGATAAATACAGCACCTTAATAGTGCTTTAATCAAATGGTTTACTAGTAAAAAAAAAGGGATCTCTTTGATTGATGAGAGTGCTCTCATTCATGGGATGTATGTTATAATAACACAGTATTTCTGTTACAGAACTCACACACTTGCTGAGGTCAAAGCCCATGTTTATCTCGCCTGGGCTTTTAAAGCATGAACCCTGTGCCGCACAATGAAGTAATATACATGTTTGTTTCATAACAAGCTAAGCTATCAGCATATGTAGGCTGCGGGGACGTCACATGGATGTACAAATAGTTACGAGACCATAAATACAAAAGAAAAGGCAAGAGGAAAATGTTATCACTCAGAAATGTATTCAAAACCCTCAGGGAAAAGTAGTTTACAGGACATCAGAAAATAGTCTCGTGACCCTGGGAAAAAACGAAACTTTACACCGTGAGTCTATGGGGAGCGTTAACATGAAGATTAACGACGAACGAAACTGGAAATACTGGAGACAGAAACACACAGAGCAACACCGGGAGCTTTGAGAAACCGTTATGTGTAAAGGTGTCACTTTAAAGACTGAACACTCCTGTCCTTTGGAGAAAAGTGTCCACCAGGTCAGAAGAATCATTTGCAGGATTATTGGGTGCAGCCTGATGATAAAACACAAAAGTGGCTCTTACTCCAGTCAGCTTGCATCTTGAACGTATCAACGTGATGTCTGGTGCTCAACCTGCTCTGGTGTATTTGTCTTGTGAAGTAAGGCCTTTTCCTTTTCAAGTTTTAAAAGAATAATTAAAAGAGTTAAAACTCATGAAAACCAAGAATGGTGAGTTTTGAAGTGTATTGGGGTCAAACAGACAGAGGCTGAAAGAACTCACCTTGTGATAAACCCGCAAGAGAAAAAGCATTTGAGCTCCACACTGTTTCAGAAATAATCCTTGATGTGGTTTAGAACAGGATGGCGTTTTATCACAGCAGAATTTAACTTTATCTCCGGTAGAATTCTGATCAGGCATTAGCTCCGCCTCATCTTTTTCCTTTTTTTCAAGCTAAGGACCCAAGATCCGCGTTTCTCTAATGGCGCATTTCCACTGCAGCGGGTAGCCCCGTTTAAGCGTCCTTAATCTTCCTCAAGCGGCCAGGCCAGTTTTTGGTGGCCTTTCCATATCGCGCAGCACCGGCTAGCGGGTACTTTTTCCCTCTTTTTCCGGCCCCATCAAATCGTGGTTCTATCAGGCCAGGACTGAACTAGTGACGTCAACACTCTCGACTGCTGATTGGTCAGAGAGAATCGCCACAAGATCGCGCACAAAATCATCCCTAGCGACGCATATATATCTTAGAAGCAAGCTTGCAGCATTTTTGTAAACGGAGGAGCTACAAAAATGGCAACGTCAAAGAAAAGCACACCGTGGTCGACCGAGGAGGTGACGACGTTCCTACATCTCATTGGGGATGATAACATCCAGCGGGAGCTCGACGGAACAACAAAGCCGATCGCCCCGCCTACACTGCGTTGCTACCCCAGGTCCAAAACTGTAATGGAAATGCGCCACGGCCAGCGAGGCAGCCCGAGGCCTGAGCGAGGACGCTTAGGGACGCTTAAACGGGGCTACCCCGCTGCAGTGGAAATGTGCCATAACAGGGCTGCGAAAGAGGGGTTTGAGCAGTATGAGGCATGGCTACAATGGGTGATCTGTTTGGTATTTTGAGGTAGGTATGGCCCTACAATATATGTTTCCAATATAGCATGATAGGTCCACTTTAAGTTACTAAAACTCATGAAAACCCACCGTTTTGTTGGGTTTGAATAATGCGTTATCATCAAGGACGTGAAAATAATAAGTGTCCAAATCCATGTTTATTTACTATTACTTGTTGTCACTGAGGAACTCACAAAAGTTAAATATCAATATGAAAACATGTACAGTGCTGAGGGGAGATGAAGCCAACATCCGCTAAAACAGGGTTACTCCTTTAAGGAAACAAAGGAATGAGGAGGAGGGGGGGAGGAGGAGGAATGAAAGTACAAAGACGGAGACAGGATCATACATTGTGTTAGGAAGTCGCTCTACAGGGAGATTACTTCATTTTGGTGCAGAAGAAAAAGTGGACATGAGTTAGTGGTCCGAACCTCAGCACCCCCAAAACTCCCCAAAGTGGAATATCCTGTTACCTCGAGCCGGAGCTTTCAAAACCCCTCAGCCCCAAGAGCTTTGTGTAAGCAGATAAAGTGTGTGTGTGTGTGTGTGTGTGTGTGTGTGTTGTACGCGCAAGGATATAATACAATGCATTAATCCTAAACACAAAAAAATGTAGGCGCACAACACGGAAAGGATGTACAATCCTTAAAGGTCTCGTAGTATCCTCTTCTTCATCAATATATCACAGGTCTCAGATATATCCAGAGCCTGTCTCTGATTGGCTGAAACACCAAACACATCATTGCAGCATCCTATAATCCCCTCTGTTTCAGCCCTGTTTCCAAAGTGCTGATTCTCTGTCTGTTACTAATATACGGTTGAAAAAGAGAACAATAAGGGACCTTTAAGTTGCTTTGATAACTCTTAACTTAACACTAGTGCAGTCAATTGTTCTCAAAGTCAAGGAAGGATCCTTAACTGCATTTCCCGGAAGCTACATCAACAAATCCCATCTCCCATCAAGTGTCTGAAGAAATTTGAGGCCAGAAACTGTCGATCCAGCTGCCTAATCTCACTCATGTTGCAACTACAAGACCTCATTTTAAAGTTTGTTTCTACTCTCAGAGATCTAAACCAGCGCATTTATTCAGACCCAAATATTGAACAAAGCTTTAAAGGAAAAGTCCAAAACATTTCTATTTCTGTTGTCCCTTTGCTTTCATGTCTCAACGCAATAACCCTGTGACATGTGTACAGTTGTATGACATGAACTTAGCAGAGTGTGAGACGTGTGAAGCAGCGTGCTCAGCCTCAGCGCCCGTTAACACCCGAGTGTGACAACTGGGGTCTAGACTCCAGTGACAGCTGGAGAGGCTCTATATCAGGAGGGACTGAGATGTCTCTCCGTTAGAGTCACTCTAACGTGAAGCTGAGGAAGCTGTGCTCAGGACTTCATAACTCTCTGAGGATGTACACACACAGTAAAACATGTTTTCACGCACCACAGCAGGACATAAATACTTCACACCAAACACAACGGGCCGTGGGAAAGCAGGGACGGCCAAACACTGACAGTACTGATGATACGACTCATAGCATTCACAAATCTCCCTTGCTCTCTTTTAAAGCTCTTCCCTTTGAAACTGTGACTTAAAGGAGCCACATGGTCCCCGTGGTACCTTGAATTAGTGAAAGAGAACTTAAAGGGGCCCTAATCGAATGCTTTAGTGTTCAAAAAGGCCTTCCTCATACTGCCTGGGTACTATGACAATGATAGTAGATTAGTGAACCGCTTAAAGATGTCCCGCCCCTTAGCCTATCATGTACAATGTGTTGGAGCGCTATAGCCAATAGGAGCTTGAGTGTTCCATAGTGATGTCACTATGTTCTGGAAGTAAACAAAGGAGTCCAATGGAGGCAGGGGAATACCACACAAAGCAGAATAAGGCCTGTTTCTATCTCACGCATCAACGGGGTATGGAGAATCAAAAGAACGTAAGAAAGTCTCGATTAATCAACATCAGAAGATTCCAGATATCCCTTTCTTACCCTCTACGGTTTATATCCTATTCACCACCATCTTATTCCAACCGTTTATTTTATTCTTTCTCTATATGCTCAAGATATCACCGCTTGCTCAGTAGTGGTTTTTCCCCATTATGTAAAGCAGGGATGTCAAACTCAAGGCCCGGGGGCCAAATCCGGCCCGCGACTTCACTTCATGCGGCCCCACAAGAGCTGGCAAAGAATATAATATGTTTATTATACGGTTACATGCTACTTTACAGAAGCACGTTGCCCATAAACTACATGTCCCACAATGCATCTCAGACTTGCAATTAGACCTAGACTTCTGCTTTCAGTCGTAGTTAATTATGAAGTTATTACCCTATCCGATAATAATCCAATGCAGAGGCAATAATGTAAAATACATTATTTTAAATATTTATATAGTCTTAAAGTTACAACCGGCCCTTTGAGTGCAACCATCATGCTCATGTGGCCCGCGATGAAATTGAGTTGGACCCCCCTGATGTAAAGCGTCTTTCAGAACTCTATCCCTAATTTCCACCGGGTCCGTCTGCGTCGCGTTACGGCCGCGCCGCGTTTGCACGGTTCATTTGACGGAAGAGAGCAGGAAATGTTTGGTGTGTGTGTGTGTGTGTGTGTGTGTGTGTGTGTGTGTGTGTGTGTGTGTGTGTGTGTGTCGGCTGTCAGTGGCGGAGTCAGTCACTCTGACCCGCTCCGTCACACAGACCCTATCCCTCCGTAGTCTTTCAAGTAGGAGGAGAAATGCCAGCGTTCTCCTCCGGTTTACAGGCACTGTGTAAATTATATATATATATAGAATAATTATGATGATGAATGCATTTTTTTACCACTAAAATACAGCAACACATCTTTGATTCATGTCGTTTATAACTGGGATATTAATATTATTATTAACTTTGTCTGCACAAAGTAGCCTGTCCAGGAAATATGCCCAAATCAACAAAAACTGCGAGCCGGCAGGCAAGACGCTCCGCTTCTGAAACGCTTCTGAAACGCTTTTGAAACGCTTCTGAAACTAAACACTTCTGAAACGCTTCTGAAACGCTTTTGAAACGCTTCTGAAACTAAACACTTCTGAAACGCTTCTGAAACGCTTTTGAAACGCTTCTGAAACGCTTTTGAAACGCTTCTGAAACTAAGAAGTGCTTCTGAAGTGTTTCAGAAGCGTTTCAGAAACGCTTCTGAAACACTTCTGAAACACTTCTGAAACTAAACGCTTCTGAAACACTTCTGAAACACTTCTGAAACGCTTCTGAAACACTTCTGAAACTCTTCTGAAACGCTTCTGAAACACTTCTGAAACGCTTCTGAAACGCGCCCGGTGGGTTATGACGCCGGAGGAGGTCGGACCAAAACCGCGGCGCAGCCGGACCCGGTGGAATCGAGGGGTACGAGTGCTCTCTAAGTCTAATATTATTATCATTATCATCTGTGGTTTGCAGAACGACAGCGTGGACCCTTCAGCACCAGAAAGAGGTGTGATGTTTGTTAAACATAACGCTGTATATACGTCCTGACTCGTACAACCTGAGGCCCCCCCCCAGGTTGACTGACAGCTGGGCCTGTTGAGTAGCGGGGGATAATCACTCAGTAATCAGCCCTGGAGGGAGGGGGGAGATAAAGGGAGGCAGAGCAGTGAAGTGTGTCTGACTGAATGCTGAGGACCCCAACGTGTGATGATAGAAATGTAAACATTACAAGAACTCGTAATCTTGCCCAGTATGTGTGTCTAATATCTAAGTTAGCATCCGGCAAATTCTACATACTGGAGAGACATGCTATACATCATACATGTGTATCTACAAGAAATACGAACAAAGAGTCAATCAGTTCCAGCTCTGGTGTTTACCTCTTCATCTATAAGGTATAACTTATGACCAAGCTGTCTTTGGTCTTTAAATATCAGACTTCATGAACCCTTGTTTCCACGTAGACGACTAATCGCTCTTATCAGCCAAGATTCCCCACACACCTTTATGTTTTATTCATGCTAACACGCTTTTCGACCAAAATAAATCAGTGGAAAGACGTAAAGTGGCACTTCTATGATGCTCTGTTGGGAAACACGTCTCAGAACTGTGGATTCAATCAAACAATCCATTAGTCGACCATGTCGTACGAGTGTTAGTTCAATTTGATTTCTCTAAATCAATAAACAGTCATTTTCCACATTATTTCCACATGCATGAACACATTTAGAGTAATGCTCTTGCATCAATGTGGAGAGACTTAGTTTGACAGATCGACTAAATTAAGGATTTTCTTTATGCATGAAAGCACAATGTGTTCCTGAAGCGTCTGCACTCAGTCTGTGGGAGGAAGAGGAGCTTCTGCTGACCGCTGGCACACCTGACAGCAGGTGATTTCAAACTGTTGACAGACAGGTTAGACACACACACACACACACACACACTTATATCCACTGTGTTGAAGCCTCGCTGTGCTCGTGGCGCCTCATGCCTCACCTCAGTGGAAAAACCGGTGTCACCGTCAAACTGAATCAGGGTGTGTGCCCGACTTCACCGAGTTCACTGAGGTGTGTCTCCACTCTCTGCTGTCCTGCATCCAAACAAACAGTCTGCAAGTCATCTGAATCAGAAACCGGTTTATCACCAGGTAGGTTGACACGTACGAGGAATTTGACTTGATGTCTTTGTTTTCATGTTAGACATGTTATTCATCTTCTTATTACAGACATGCATTTCCTAACATTTGGACTACCTATGTTGCAAATGTATTATCTCTTCAATTTACACACGGCATCTATTGCACGTCTGTCCGTCCTGGGAGAGGGATCCCTCCTCTGTTGCTCTCCCTGAGGTTTCTCCCATGTTCCCTTTAAACTGTGGGGTTTCTCTGGAAGTTTTTCCTTGTACGATGTGAGGGTCTAAGGACAGAGGGTCTAAGGACAGAGGGTCTGAGGACAGAGGGTCTAAGGACAGAGGGTCTAAGGACAGAGGGTCAGAGGACAGAGGGTCTGAGGACAGAGGGTCTGAGGACAGAGGGTCTAAGGACAGAGGGTCTAAGGTCAGAGGGTCTGAGGACAGAGGGTCAAAGGACAGAGGGTCAAAGGATAGAGGATCTGAGGACAGAGGGTCTAAGGACAGAGGGTCTGAGGACAGAGGGTCTGAGGACAGAAGGTCTAAGGACAGAGGGTCTGAGGACAGAGGGTCTAAGGACAGAGGGTCTGAGGACAGAGGGTCTGAGGACAGAGGGTCTAAGGACAGAGGGTCAGAGGACAGAGGGTCTGAGGACAGAGGGTCTAAGGATAGAGGGTCTAAGGACAGAGGGTCTGAGGACAGAAGGTCTAAGGACAGAGGGTCAGAGGACAGAGGGTCTGAGGACAGAGGGTCTAAGGACAGAGGGTCTAAGGACAGAGGGTCAGAGGACAGAGGGTCTGAGGACAGAGGGTCTGAGGACAGAGGGTCTAAGGACAGAGGGTCTGAGGACAGAAGGTCTAAGGACAGAGGGTCTGAGGACAGAGGGTCTAAGGACAGAGGGTCTAAGGACAGAGGGTCTAAGGACAGAGGATCTAAGGACAGAGGGTGTCGTTTTCTCATACTGATATTCTGCACAAACTGTGCCGTTGTATTTGCTGTATAGTGTCCTTACTGTAAGGTCATTTTTATGTTCAGCACTTTGGCTCCACCAAAAATCGTTTTAAAAATGTGCTATATAAATAAGACTTGATTTGATTTGATCGTCAAAGGTACACTACAAAAACTCCAAATCCTGCCCAGTATCTGTGTCTGATATCCAGTGTCTCTCCACCTGATATGAGACATAGTAACTTCTGCAGTGAGACATAGGCTCTTGTTTTTAGACAATGCCTCATCTTGTTGAGTCAAAACATCTTACTTTGAGTCGTATCTCAGACGAAACACATATTTATTAGAAAATCACCAACTAACATCAGAACACCGAAAACCTTTGAGCGTTTGCGGCTTGTAACAACATCTCCTGATTCTGGTCAAATATAGTTCAGAATGAGTTCTCCTGCTAATGACAAGACCTGATTTCTCTAAACATCCCTTCTTAGTTCAAGGAATCTCACCCAGCGAATGTTCACTTGCTCTATTGGCAGATTGTTGTTTACGCGTAAACAGCTTGTTTTCATTATTGTTTAAATTGTTTTTGGAGCAGCATTTTTTCCAGTCTATCAAATGTACGGCAGCATCGAATTGAAGCACCCAGTGCCTCTGCTGGCTGGCAGAAGAAAACACAAGTGCTTGTTAGGGTTAGAAAAAGATGGTGTTTTGGTTTGAAATGTGTACGGAGGAAGAGGGTTAGGTTAGCGCCTGGTTTCCAAGGCACAGCCGTGGATGAGCGTCTGGTGTGTTTGGATTCCCGTTGACCTCCTCCCTTTGAAGACTTTGAGACTTTCTATCCTTCCTGCTTCACAATACAGTTGATTACATTGTGTGGTTTATGTTTGATGTACTTTGCATCCCTTTGTTTGTGAGGGCGACATGAAATGCTTGCTTTGTGTTGGGTATGATCAGACGCCTGCAGAGCAGAGGCCAAGCCCTCCAACTACTGCCAACCAGTTCAACACAGAGCCTTCGCCCAGGCGTCAGATAGAGACGTACCTGCGGTAGAGAAACAAACATATGAGATAGATGTGTTTCTGGTTTGACCCGCTGCTTAGATCTTAGTTGTTCTGATTCTGTCTGAAAGCAGTCCCTCTCCTCTGCAGCCCGTCCTTTGTGGACACCGTGCCACCAAACCAAAGGAGTAAAGAGGATGACTGCTCCAAAACAAGTAAATATATAATAAAAACAAGGTGTTTTTGCTTTTAATAAGTGAACAAGTGAAGATGGGATAATTAGATACATGAGATCTTGTATTCAGCTGGGGAACTCATTTTGAACTATATTTGACCAGAATCAGGGAATTTGTAACAAAAAAAGCCAGAAATGCTGAGATTCTGTTTCCTGATGTCAGCTGGAGATGTTCCTCTAAAATAAGATGTTTTTAAGAGACTTTGACTTGAAAAGATGCTGAAGATGACTTGTCTAAAAACAAGACTTAAGTTATCAAGTCTTATATCAAGTGGAACGACATATTCTGACTAGAAGCTTTTTCAGCATGCGGAAATATTGATTTACAAGGAACAGGGGAGTATGACGGTATTTCATATATTTCTGTTTAATTTCATTTCGAGAAACAGATCCTATACTTTGAAATCATCCGGTTTAACTGCACAGGCCTCTGAAGGGGGGGTTGCTGTTGTTGTTGTGTTCTTACAAAGTGGATGGCAGACCTACACCCTTCATGATGATGGCTCTCTGAAGGCTCAGTCTGACTGGAGAGGAACCAGAGAGACAGGCGTGAGAATGTATTTCTATATTTATGAGGGCCCTATATTACATCACACTAATAGTGACCCTGAAGGCAGCATCTCCCTGGTCCAATGGGATTCCTCCATCTGATTTTGGATTATGAAAATAATCAAATCAAGTTTTATTTATACAGCACATTTATAAGCGATGTTTGGTGGAGCCAAAGTGCTGAACATATAATACAAATAGCCTACAGTAGAGACACTTTACAGCAAATACAACAACACAGACCCTCTGTCCTCAGACCCTCTGTCCTCAGACCCTCTGTCCTCAGACCCTCTGTCCTCTGTCCTCAGACCCTCTGTCCTCAGACCCTCTGTGCTTAGACCCTCTGTCCTTAGACCCTCTGTCCTCAGACCCTCTGTCCTCAGACCCTTTGTCCTTAGACCCTCTGTCCTCAGACCCTCTGTCCTCAGACCCTCTGTCCTCAGACCCTCTGTCCTCTGTCCTCAGACCCTCTGTCCTTAGACCCTCTGTCCTCAGACCCTCTGTCCTCAGACCCTTTGTCCTTAGACCCTCTGTCCTCAGACCCTCTGTCCTCAGACCCTTTGTCCTTAGACCCTCTGTCCTCAGACCCTCTGTCCTCAGACCCTCTGTCCTCAGACCCTCTGTCCTCAGACCCTTTGTCCTTAGACCCTCTGTCCTCAGACCCTCTGTCCTCTGTCCTCAGACCCTCTGTCCTTAGACCCTCTGTCCTCAGACCCTCTGTCCTTAGACCCTCTGTCCTCAGACCCTCTGTCCCTCACATCGTACAAGGAAACACTTCCAGAGAAAACCCACAGTTTAATCAAACGTTTATGATACTGACACGTTTGATCATCTCAACATATTAACACACCTTTAGGATTTTATGGTTTTAAATGTTGCCAGTTTGTTTTATAATAGTTTCTTTTATTTGCATATTGACGGGCTGACGGGCCATAACTAACTTAGTGTGTGTTTTACAGCTGCATTCGTCTGCCTGTATTGTCTGTGTTGTACCTGTTGTGACTTTGTTCATGCTGCACCTCTGAGCCAGGTCGCTCTTGGAAAAGAGGATTTCATCTCAATGAGACTTTTGACCTGGTTAAATAAAGGATATATATATTTCTGAAGTAAAGAGCTAACGTTAGGCTATAAAGGCACACACACACTTATATTGGATTATAATTTGAAAATGGGTTGAACTTCAGAGCATGAACACAGGACAACATGAGGCATAAAGTGTATGTAGATATCTCTGAAGGAAGTAGTGTGCGTGTGTTTACTTTGTCACTTTTCTATTTACATAAACTCCTGACAGATCCTTTCAAGTAAACATACACACACTATTCTCTTGTCTGCTGTAGGGGAAATCAATTAGCGCAAATGGTGTGTGTGTGTGTGTGTGTGTGTGTGTGCGTGCGTGCGTGCGTGACCTCGGCTGCTTCATGACCCGTAACAAAGGCTGCATTTTGCTCAGGACCAGAACATCTGCAGTTTAACCCTCTGTGGTGAAACTCGGTTTACAGAGCGCAACACACACACACACACACACCATGTATACATCACTTCAGGGGACATTACATTGACTTACATGCATTTCCTGGAGACTTATCCTAACCTTAACCATAACCAACACATGCCTAACCCTTACCCTTAACCTCACCCTAACCAAGTCTTCACCCTAAAATTAATGATTCCCCTTATGGGGACCTCCATTTTGTCCCCATAAGGGAGGCGAGTCCCCACAAGTATAGTAATGCTAGGACACACACACACACACACACACACACACACACACACACACACACACACACACACACACACACACACACACACACACACACACACACACACACACACACACACACACACACACACACACACACACACACACACACACACACACACACGCGCGAAAGTAGCGACAGTAAAAGTAGTCGTTGTGCAGATTGGTCCATTTCAGAATAATATATATGATATGTTTTATAATGATTGATCATGAAAGTGTTCTCAAAGCTGGTGAAGGTGCAGCTAGTCTGAATGGCTTTGTAGACTGCAGGGTAGCTGGTGAAGGTGCAGCTAGTCTGAATGGCTTTGTAGACTGCAGGGTAGCTGGTGGATTTACTCCAGGTGGAACTAAAGTCTGATTCAACACTTGGTGAGTAGAAGTACACCATGTACCTCTGAACTGTAGTGAGTAGAAGTACACCATGTACCTCTGAACTGTAGAGGAGTAGAAGTACACCATGTACCTCTGAACTGTAGTGAGTAGAAGTACACCATGTACCTCTGAACTGTAGTGAGTAGAAGTACACCATGTACCTCTGAACTGTAGTGAGTAGAAGTACACCATGTACCTCTGAACTGTAGTGAGTAGAAGTACACCATGTACCTCTGAACTGGAGTAGAAGTACACCATGTACCTCTGAACTGTAGAGGAGTAGAAGTACACCATGTACCTCTGAACTGTAGTGAGTAGAAGTACACCATGTACCTCTGAACTGAAGTGGAGTAGAAGTACACCATGTACCTCTGAACTGTAGTGGAGTAGAAGTACACCATGTACCTCTGAACTGTAGTGGAGTAGAAGTACACCATGTACCTCTGAACTGTAGTGGAGTAGAAGTACACCATGTACCTCTGAACTGTAGTGGAGTAGAAGTACACCATGTACCTCTGAACTGTAGAGGAGTAGAAGTACACCATGTACCTCTGAACTGTAGTGGAGTAGAAGTACACCATGTACCTCTGAACTGTAGTGGAGTAGAAGTACACCATGTACCTCTGAACTGTAGTGGAGTAGAAGTACACCATGTACCTCTGAACTGTAGTGCAGTAGAAGTACACCATGTACCTCTGAACTGTAGAGGAGTAGAAGTACACCATGTACCTCTGAACTGTAGTGGAGTAGAAGTACACCATGTACCTCTGAACTGTAGTGAGTAGAAGTACACCATGTACCTCTGAACTGTAGTGAGTAGAAGTACACCATGTACCTCTGAACTGTAGTGAGTAGAAGTACACCATGTACCTCTGAACTGTAGTGAGTAGAAGTACACCATGTACCTCTGAACTGAAGTGGAGTAGAAGTACACCATGTACCTCTGAACTGTAGAGGAGTAGAAGTACACCATGTACCTCTGAACTGTAGTGGAGTAGAAGTACACCATGTACCTCTGAACTGTAGAGGAGTAGAAGTACACCATGTACCTCTGAACTGTAGTGGAGTAGAAGTACACCATGTACCTCTGAACTGTAGAGAGTAGAAGTACACCATGTACCTCTGAACTGTAGTGAGTAGAAGTACACCATGTACCTCTGAACTGTAGTGGAGTAGAAGTACACCATGTACCTCTGAACTGTAGTGGAGTAGAAGTACACCATGTACCTCTGAACTGTAGTGGAGAAGAAGTACATCATGTACCTCTGAACTGTAGAGGAGAAGAAGTACATCATGTACCTCTGAACTGTAGAGGAGTAGAAGTACACCATGTACCTCTGAACTGTAGTGGAGTAGAAGTACACCATGTACCTCTGAACTGTAGTGGAGAAGAAGTACACCATGTACCTCTGAACTGTAGTGGAGTAGAAGTACACCATGTACCTCTGAACTGTAGTGAGTAGAAGTACACCATGTACCTCTGAACTGTAGTGGAGAAGAAGTACACCATGTACCTCTGAACTGTAGTGGAGTAGAAGTACACCATGTACCTCTGAACTGTAGTGGAGGAGAAGTACACCATGTACCTCTGAACTGTAGAGGAGAAGAAGTACATCATGTACCTCTGAACTGTAGTGAGTAGAAGTACATCATGTACCTCTGAACTGTAGTGGAGTAGAAGTACACCATGTACCTCTGAACTGTAGAGGAGTAGAAGTACATCATGTACCTCTGAACTGTAGTGAGTAGAAGTACATCATGTACCTCTGAACTGTAGTGGAGTAGAAGTACACCATGTACCTCTGAACTGTAGTGGAGTAGAAGTACACCATGTACCTCTGAACTGTAGTGGAGTAGAAGTACACCATGTACCTCTGAACTGTAGTGGAGTAGAAGTACACCATGTACCTCTGAACTGTAGTGGAGTAGAAGTACACAGTAGCATAACATGGTACATTTAAAGAACCTCAGGATTGTACTTAAGCAAATGTACTCAGTTACTTTGCACTTCTGATTCTCCTCACTTTATCTGCTGTAGTAATAAAGTACATTTCACAGTTTC
Organism: Pogonophryne albipinna; assembly: GCA_028583405.1. Lineage (NCBI taxonomy): Eukaryota > Metazoa > Chordata > Actinopteri > Perciformes > Artedidraconidae > Pogonophryne > Pogonophryne albipinna. Next base: position 346,151 of record JAPTMU010000059.1, on the reverse strand, counting down.
GGGACAAATAAAGGAGTTCAGATTCTGATGTATTTGTACTCTTGGGCTTTTCACCAAGACTGAGCTGATATGAATCTTTAGTTTGGCCCCCATGGAGCTTTGCATCTCCTCTCAAGCTGCTGCAGATTGCTCTCACTGATCATCTGCTCGGATGCATTTCATGGGAAGATATGAGTTTGAACTAACAGTGTTAACCACAAGTGTGAATCTAATAAGGGATGGCAATCAGACACATTAGCTGTAAACGCGCAGGTATGCATGCACAGAAACACCCGCCCTTTCCTTTAGTCACACTCAGAGCCGGCCCGACCCATTAAGCCACATAAGCAGCCGCTTTGGGCCTGCAGCCACTAAGGGCCCCCTAGCAACAGCAACAATCCAACAAATGAAAAAGTCAGTACACCGTCGCCGTGATAAGTATGTTTAATTAGTTGTGTTAATATGCCTAGATTGCCTACTCTCAAAGTAATGTATTATATTATTGAGTCAATAATATAATACATTGACCGTGCTTTACCTGACCCTCATCATGAGAGGACGGCAGGATTGTAATTTCCCGTGTTCAGTGAATGCAACAGAGGCAAGGCACCAGACCAACCAGAGAGTTGAATGGAAATAAACATCTGTCTTATTGGCTGACAGGTATCCTGTGAGCTGGGACAATGTTTAAACTGTCAGTCGGACACGGAGTTTTTGAAGATGGACATAAGAACATTTGTTCTTAAAAAAGACGAAGATTCTCAAATGGTGGCTCACACACCAACCCCAGAGCCACCACCTGGCTCAGGTGGTGGCTCACACAACAACCCCAGAGCCACCACCTGAGCCAGGTGGTGGCTCACACAACAACCCCAGAGCCACCACCTGAGCCAGGTGAACAAGGTATGTAAATGTCAGTAAACTTACAAGTTATGTCAACATGTAAGCAAAGCATAAATTATAGCTACGTTGACGTTACTTTGAATCGCGGGGGTAAGCTAAACCGTTAGCAAGTAGCTATAGCTAGCCAGAGATATTAACACTTTGTCATACAATCGAAATGTAATGTTTTTAAGCGTTACCTGGTGATTTCAAAGAAAGCTCTCTGGGAAATGTTGACTTACTGTTCGACATGAAGCTAGAAGCTACCTTACAGTACACAGTTGATCCGGAGTCCTGTCAGTTAAAGTGTTTCATAGTTAGCTTAGCTAAGCATCAACCTAGCACTGAAATATATGGATGTTATGTGACAGTAGTTCTGAGGAAAAGTCAGCTGAAATGGTGGCATAGTTGCCACTGTTTTACGTGTCGACAGCATGTTTGAACGTAAGCAGTAAATGTGGCTGTGTGGCCACTAACGTTGCCATAACAACACCTGCATTTAAATGTGCAACCTCTTTTTGAGACAGATTTTTGCAAGAAATTATAATTCTTCTGAATGATATTCCTATTGACAGCTAGTTTCTATGTGAACATTATGAGATGGACAGCCAGAGAGAATACATGAAAAACAGTTATGAAATACTATATGACAAAACAAGAATACAGTTTAAGTGATTTGTAAAATATCCATAAAGAAAGATCTGCTTCCAGTTCTGTTTCATCTGGGTGTTGAGAGATGTATCCATAGATCTCTTAATGTTGCTCTCAAAGTGCACCAGATTGATGCTTTTAACTTCAATATTAAAAAAAACATCTTCCCGTAGATTGCTCTGAAGATGGAGGTGATATTCTATTCACGTTCACACAGTCGGCAGTTTAAACTGTATTTCCTTTATCCTGTAAAAGCACTTGATCGCTTTAAACTCTGCACACTGTAGTGATCAGCTGTTCCACCATGGCTTCTACCTCAACCTGGAATAGATGTATCCTTATTGAAACGGTTACATTCAATGACAAATAAAATCAATGTGCAGGCTTACGTGAACACTGTTCTACATGAACAATATGGGCAGTTTATACATTAAATAAATCAACAGTAGGTGGCGAAATGCTCCAAGTGGAAGCGATTCGCCATTAAAGCAAAGAAGAAGAAGAACTCCGCACAGTTGATCTCTTATCCTGGAACCTATCCTGCTCCGGCGCAGGCTAGCCGTTCAGAATAAGTTATCTAGCCCGCTAAAAAGTGAACCGGCTTCGTAGGACCGGAAATCCCTGAAGTTAACTTGCTAAACGAAAATCCTGATTCGTAGTATAGGCCCCTGGTTAGCCGCACAGCATCAGTTACCATGGAGATCTAGCCCGCTAAAAAGAGAACCAGCGTCGTAGGACTGGAAAGCCGGAGTTTTCCCTGAAGTTAGCCGCTAAGAGAAAATCCGGCTTCGTAGTACAGGCCTCTGGTACAAGTGTTGGTCAACAGCTTTAGAATCTAAACGGCTCCTGGTCCACATGGAGCTGCTGGGATGTTCCATGTTTGTTGTTTGTTTCTCATGTGTTGATGTTTGTCTGTTGATGGTCCACATGGAGCTGCTGGGATGTTCCATGTTGTTGTTTGTTTCTCATGTGTTGATGTTTGTCTGTTGATGGTCCACATGGAGCTGCTGGGATGTTCCATGTTTGTTGTTTGTTTCTCATGTGTTGATGTTTGTCTGTTGATGGTCCACATGGAGCTGCTGGGATGTTCCATGTTTGTTGTTTGTTTCTCATGTGTTGATGTTTGTCTGTTGATGGTCCACATGGAGCTGCTGGGATGTTCCATGTTTGTTGTTTGTTTCTCATGTGTTGATGTTTGTCTGTTGATGGTCCACATGGAGCTGCTGGGATGTTCCATGTTTGTTGTTTGTTTCTCATGTGTTGATGTTTGTCTGTTGATGTTCCACATGGAGCTGCTGGGATGTTCCATGTTTGTTGTTTGTTTCTCATGTGTGTTGATGTTTGTCTGTTGATGTTCCACATGGAGCTGCTGGGATGTTCCATGTTTGTTGTTTGTTTCTCATGTGTGTTGATGTTTGTCTGTTGATGGTCCACATGGAGCTGCTGGGATGTTCCATGTTTGTTGTTTGTTTCTCATGTGTTGATGTTTGTCTGTTGATGGTCCACATGGAGCTGCTGGGATGTTCCATGTTTGTTGTTTGTTTCTCATGTGTTGATGTGTGTCTGTTGATGTTCCACATGGAGCTGCTGGGATGTTCCATGTTTGTTGTTTGTTTCTCATGTGTTGATGTTTGTCTGTTGATGGTCCACATGGAGCTGCTGGGATGTTCCATGTTTGTTGTTTGTTTCTCATGTGTTGATGTTTGTCTGTTGATGTTCCACATGGAGCTGCTGGGATGTTCCATGTTTGTTGTTTGTTTCTCATGTGTTGATGTTTGTCTGTTGATGTTCCACATGGAGCTGCTGGGATGTTCCATGTTTGTTGTTTGTTTCTCATGTGTTGATGTTTGTCTGTTGATGGTCCACATGGAGCTGCTGGGATGTTCCATGTTGTTGTTTGTTTCTCATGTGTTGATGTTTGTCTGTTGATGTTCCACATGGAGCTGCTGGGATGTTCCATGTTTGTTGTTTGTTTCTCATGTGTTGATGTTTGTCTGTTGATGGTCCACATGGAGCTGCTGGGATGTTCCATGTTGTTGTTTGTTTCTCATGTGTTGATGTTTGTCTGTTGATGGTCCACATGGAGCTGCTGGGATGTTCCATGTTTGTTGTTTGTTTCTCATGTGTTGATGTTTGTCTGTTGATGGTCCACATGGAGCTGCTGGGATGTTCCATGTTTGTTGTTTGTTTCTCATGTGTTGATGTTTGTCTGTTGATGGTCCACATGGAGCTGCTGGGATGTTCCATGTTTGTTGTTTGTTTCTCATGTGTTGATGTTTGTCTGTTGATGTTCCACATGGAGCTGCTGGGATGTTCCATGTTGTTGTTTGTTTCTCATGTGTTGATGTTTGTCTGTTGATGGTCCACATGGAGCTGCTGGGATGTTCCATGTTTGTTGTTTGTTTCTCATGTGTTGATGTTTGTCTGTTGATGTTCCACATGGAGCTGCTGGGATGTTCCATGTTGTTGTTTGTTTCTCATGTGTTGATGTTTGTCTGTTGATGGTCCACATGGAGCTGCTGGGATGTTCCATGTTTGTTGTTTGTTTCTCATGTGTTGATGTTTGTCTGTTGATGGTCCACATGGAGCTGCTGGGATGCAAGGAGCATTTCAGACCTGATCCGACCATTAAAGTGGGATCTTATCGTTTCTCTGATCACTTCAGATCCAGATGTTCAGGAGGTTTTTTACTGACAGCTGAAATATCCGCAGATGTCTCCTATTCTCTAAAACAACTGGAAATGTTGATTCAAAGCAGTAAAAACACAAAATACAGCAGTGTCAAACATCGGCCTTTTCTTATTGGATTCTAGACAGAAGGGCTACGAGTTCAACTAAATGAAAAGCGGTAAAAACTCAGGTAGACACTCGTTAGCTTCGTTTTGAAATCCACCAGTGGGGTGTTTACTGACGTATTTCATGTGGTAGAACAAAATGTTTAAATCTCTTCAGCTCGTGTTAACCACAGACCTGGTTTCAGGATAACAACCAAACACACATTCAGAGAACCATTGACCTCCAGACCCGGGGACAGGAAGTGAAGCATCTGAAAGAGAACAAAGTGACTCTAAAGCTGCCGTAGATACACCTGAGGGTTACTCCAGGTCACCTGTGTTTCTGAGCCAAACAATCACTCAGTCACATTATGAATGAGTCTTGGACCACACCTTCAATTAGATGACTTTATTGTCATTACAAAATGCAAGCACAGTGTAACGAAATTAAGGAGGGTCTAACCAGAGAGCAACACAGTCAGTTATATAAACAATTATCAGAAGTATATATGTACAAAATAAATTATACAAAAATAAAAGGTAAATAGATGGGAAATGTATAAATAAGAATAAATACACAGATAATAATAAATACAGTACTGTATATACAACAGTAATGTACGAGGATAATTGCGCTTCAGCACACGACAACAACTGGCAGTATGGGACAGCGTCATTGACAGCGGTCTGACTGAAGGGAAGGAGCTGTTGGTTCTACCCGGGAGGCTGCGGGAGCGCGTCCCAGAGCAGGTGCCACGGAGCGGGATAAACAGTGTATGGTTGGGTTGGGAAGAGTCTCTGTTTCGTGCCCTTCGCAGACACCGCTTTTCATAGACTGAGACTACGGAGGGGAGTGGCATCTCGATGATGCGCTGTGCGATCTTCACCACCCTCTGCAGTGACTTCTTGTCCTTGACCGTGCAGTTACCGTACCGTAAATCACATATTTGTACTCGAACAAAGGGACGCCAAAAAAAACAGCTAAATAAAACGTAAAATCGAGTTCATCTAGCATAAGAGTAAGGGGACCTTTTTCTTTGTTTATTAAAACATTTCTCCCTGAACTCATGAAAGAAATTCAAGACTTTACAGATTTCCTTTGTACTACAAATGACATCCAACGAAAAATAAACTTCTTTAATTAGGATTAGAGATCATGATCCGCGGACGTTAACAGGAGAGGCATTGGACATTGTGAAAAGCAGTGTATGAAAGAATGTATTCCTAAAACTCTCATTTTGAGATTAGATTGATGAATTCACAGCGAGACACAAAAGTCGACATGATGCGACACGTTCTCCTCACACAGAGACACCGAACAACTTCCACTCAACTTCAACCTGAGGCTCAACCTCTCACGTGTCCTGACACCGTGCTAACACGAGCGTGGAGTGTGTGTGTGTGTGTGTGTGTGTGTGTGCAGGGGAATCGGTGCTGTTGAATGGGGATGAAAGACTGTGTGAAAAGCCAGACTATGCCCTCAGGAAAGGCTAAAAAAAGAGAGGTGGGTTTAGAAAAGGGAGGTTAAAGGTGGACACACACACACACACACACACACACACACACACACACACACACACGCACGCACGCACGCAAGCGTGTCTGTCTGTGGGACGATTGGAGAGGCGGTTCTTAAAGGTTTCATACAGATAAGTAAGTCAGAATTTATATAATGATCGCCCTCTGTCTGATGTGTACTCGTATGTATTCATTCTGTGATCGCCCTCCGTCTGATGTGTACTCGTATGTATTCATTCTGTGATCGCCCGCCGTCTGACGTGTACTCTTATGTATTCATTCTGTGATCGCCCTCTGTCTGATGTGTACTCTTATGTATTCATTCTGTGATCGCCCTCTGTCTGATGTGTACTTGTATGTATTCATTCTGTGATCGCCCTCTGTCTGATGTGTACTCGTATGTATTCATTCTGTGATCGCCCTCTGTCTGATGTGTACTCGTATGTATTCATTCTGTGATCGCCCTCTGTCTGATGTGTACTCGTATGTATTCATTCTGTGATCGCCCTCTGTCTGATGTGCTGACATGAGAAGGTTGAGGGTTTTATCTCACGATGTGTTTGGAGGCATGTTGGCGTCACGGTGCCTCCTGGTACCGGAGGAATGTTACGAGTGTGTCACGCTCTTTACCTTCCTACTCGACCGGCTTGTTTATAAAACAATGTGAGCATCGTGGAGGGGAGGGAGGGAGGGAGGGAGGAAGGGAGTAGCAAGCCCTAAACCCCCGGAGGAGGAGGACTTCTAGGAAAGGGTGCATGCTAAGTCTCAGCATGTCTCCGAGTGTAGAATTCCTCAGGTGTCAGGAAACGTTGTAAAGACGTAACACAAGTCTTTTTATGACATCTTAACTCCACCTTTAATATATTCTGTGAAATGAGAGGAGACTGATGCCAAACACTACATACTGATATACACCTGCACATCAGCAGGAGAGGACTCTTTAAAGTAGAGACACTACATACTGATATACACCTGAACATCATCAGGAGAGGACTCTTTAAAGTAGAGACACTACATACTGATATACACCTGAACACCAGCAGGAGAGGACTCTTTAAAGTAGAGACACTACATACTGATATACACCTGAACATCAGCAGGAGAGGACTCTTTAAAGTAGAGACACTACATACTGATATACACCTGAACACCAGCAGGAGAGGACTCTTTAAAGTAGAGACACTACATACTGATATACACCTGAACACCAGCAGGAGAGGACTCTTTAAAGTAGAGACACTACATACTGATATACACCTGAACACCAGCAGGAGAGGACTCTTTAAAGTAGAGACACTACATACTGATATACACCTGAACATCAGCAGGAGAGGACTCTTTAAAGCAGAGACACTACATACTGATATACACCTGAACATCAGCAGGAGAGGACTCTTTAAAGTAGAGACACTACATACTGATATACACCTGAACATCAGCAGGAGAGGACTCTTTAAAGTAGAGGCACTACATACTGATATACACCTGAACATCAGCAGGAGAGGACTCTTTAAAGTAGAGACACTACATACTGATATACACCTGAACATCAGCAGGAGAGGACTCTTTAAAGTAGAGACACTACATACTGATATACACCTGAACACCAGCAGGAGAGGACTCTTTAAAGTAGAGACACTACATACTGATATACACCTGAACACCAGCAGGAGAGGACTCTTTAAAGTAGAGACACTACATACTGATATACACCTGAACATCAGCAGGAGAGGACTCTTTAAAGTAGAGACACTACATACTGATATACACCTGAACATCAGCAGGAGAGGACTCTTTAAAGTAGAGACACTACATACTGATATACACCTGAACATCAGCAGGAGAGGACTCTTTAAAGTAGAGACACTACATACTGATATACACCTGAACATCAGCAGGAGAGGACTCTTTAAAGTAGAGACACTACATACTGATATACACCTGAACACCAGCAGGAGAGGACTCTTTAAAGTAGAGACACTACATACTGATATACACCTGAACATCAGCAGGAGAGGACTCTTTAAAGTAGAGACACTACATACTGATATACACCTGAACACCAGCAGGAGAGGACTCTTTAAAGTAGAGACACTACATACTGATATACACCTGAACACCAGCAGGAGAGGACTCTTTAAAGTAGAGACACTACATACTGATATACACCTGAACATCAGCAGGAGAGGACTCTTTAAAGTAGAGACACTACATACTGATATACACCTGAACATCAGCAGGAGAGGACTCTTTAAAGTAGAGACACTACATACTGATATACACCTGAACATCAGCAGGAGAGGACCTCTTTAAAGTAGAGACACTACATACTGATATACACCTGAACATCAGCAGGAGAGGACTCTTTAAAGTAGAGACACTACATACTGATATACACCTGAACATCAGCAGGAGAGGACTCTTTAAAGTAGAGACACTACATACTGATATACACCTGAACATCAGCAGGAGAGGACTCTTTAAAGTAGAGACACTACATACTGATATACACCTGAACATCAGCAGGAGAGGACTCTTTAAAGTAGAGACACTACATACTGATATACACCTGAACATCATCAGGAGAGGACTCTTTAAAGTAGAGACACTACATACTGATATACACCTGAACATCAGCAGGAGAGGACTCTTTAAAGTAGAGACACTACATACTGATATACACCTGAACATCAGCAGGAGAGGACTCTTTAAAGTAGAGACACTACATACTGATATACACCTGAACATCAGCAGGAGAGGACTCTTTAAAGTAGAGACACTACTGATGATATACACCTGAACATCAGCAGGAGAGGACTCTTTAAAGTAGAGACACTACATACTGATATACACCTGAACATCAGCAGGAGGGACTCTTTAAAGTAGAGACACTACATACTGATATACACCTGAACATCATCAGGAGAGGACTCTTTAAAGTAGAGACACTACATACTGATATACACCTGAACACCAGCAGGAGAGGACTCTTTAAAGTAGAGACACTACATACTGATATACACCTGAACATCAGCAGGAGAGGACTCTTTAAAGTAGAGACACTACATACTGATATACACCTGAACATCAGCAGGAGAGGACTCTTTAAAGTAGAGACACTACATACTGATATACACCTGAACACCAGCAGGAGAGGACTCTTTAAAGTAGAGACACTACATACTGATATACACCTGAACATCAGCAGGAGAGGACTCTTTAAAGTAGAGACACTACATACTGATATACACCTGAACATCAGCAGGAGAGGACTCTTTAAAGTAGAGACACTACATACTGATATACACCTGAACATCATCAGGAGAGGACTCTTTAAAGTAGAGACACTACATACTGATATACACCTGAACATCAGCAGGAGAGGACTCTTTAAAGTAGAGACACTACATACTGATATACACCTGAACATCAGCAGGAGAGGACTCTTTAAAGTAGAGACACTACATACTGATATACACCTGAACATCAGCAGGAGAGGACTCTTTAAAGTAGAGACACTACATGCTGATATACACCTGAACATCAGCAGGAGAGGACTCTTTAAAGTAGAGACACTACATACTGATATACACCTGAACATCAGCAGGAGAGGACTCTTTAAAGTAGAGACACTACATACTGATATACACCTGAACATCAGCAGGAGAGGACTCTTTAAAGTAGAGACACTACATGCTGATATACACCTGAACATCAGCAGGAGAGGACTCTTTAAAGTAGAGACACTACATACTGATATACACCTGAACATCAGCAGGAGAGGACTCTTTAAAGTAGAGACACTACATACTGATATACACCTGAACATCATCAGGAGAGGACTCTTTAAAGTAGAGACACTACATACTGATATACACCTGAACACCAGCAGGAGAGGACTCTTTAAAGTAGAGACACTACATACTGATATACACCTGAACATCAGCAGGAGAGGACTCTTTAAAGTAGAGACACTACATACTGATATACACCTGAACATCAGCAGGAGAGGACTCTTTAAAGTAGAGACACTACATACTGATATACACCTGAACACCAGCAGGAGAGGACTCTTTAAAGTAGAGACACTACATACTGATATACACCTGAACATCAGCAGGAGAGGACTCTTTAAAATAGAGACACTACATACTGATATACACCTGAACATCAGCAGGAGAGGACTCTTTAAAGTAGAGACACTACATACTGATATACACCTGAACATCAGCAGGAGAGGACTCTTTAAAGTAGAGACACTACATACTGATATACACCTGAACATCAGCAGGAGAGGACTCTTTAAAGTAGAGACACTACATACTGATATACACCTGAACACCAGCAGGAGAGGACTCTTTAAAGTAGAGACACTACATACTGATATACACCTGAACATCAGCAGGAGAGGACTCTTTAAAGTAGAGGACACTACCTACTGATATACACCTGAACATCCAGCAGGAGAGGACTCTTTAAAGTAGAGACACTACATACTGATATACACCTGAACATCCAGCAGGAGAGGACTCTTTAAAGTAGAGACACTACATACTGATATACACCTGAACATCAGCAGGAGAGGACTCTTTAAAGTAGAGACACTACATACTGATATACACCTGAACATCAGCAGGAGAGGACTCTTTTAAAGTAGAGACACTACATACTGATATACACCTGAACATCAGCAGGAGAGGACTCTTTAAAGTAGAGGACACTACATACTGATATACACCTGAACATCAGCAGGAGAGGACTCTTTAAAGTAGAGACACTACATACTGATATACACCTGAACATCAGCAGGAGAGGGACTCTTTAAAGTAGAGACACTACATACTGATATACACCTGAACATCAGCAGGAGAGGACTCTTTAAAGTAGAGACACTACATACTGATATACACCTGAACATCAGCAGGAGAGGACTCTTTAAAGTAGAGACACTACATACTGATATACACCTGAACATCAGCAGGAGAGGACTCTTTAAAGTAGAGACACTACATACTGATATACACCTGAACATCAGCAGGAGAGGACTCTTTAAAGTAGAGACACTACATACTGATATACACCTGAACATCAGCAGGAGAGGACTCTTTAAAGTAGAGACACTACATACTGATATACACCTGAACATCAGCAGGAGAGGACTCTTTAAAGTAGAGACACTACATACTGATATACAACCTGAACATCAGCAGGAGAGGACTCTTTAAAGTAGAGACACTACATACTGATATACACCTGAACATCAGCAGGAGAGGACTCTTTAAAGTAGAGACACTACATACTGATATACACCTGAACATCAGCAGGAGAGGACTCTTTAAAGTAGAGACACTACATACTGATATACACCTGAACATCAGCAGGAGAGGACTCTTTAAAGTAGAGACACTACATACTGATATACACCTGAACATCAGCAGGAGAGGACTCTTTAAAGTAGAGACACTACATACTGATATACACCTGAACATCAGCAGGAGAGGACTCTTTAAAGTAGAGACACTACATACTGATATACACCTGAACATCAGCAGGAGAGGACTCTTTAAAGTAGAGACACTACATACTGATATACACCTGAACATCAGCAGGAGAGGACTCTTTAAAGTAGAGACACTACATACTGATATACACCTGAACATCAGCAGGAGAGGACTCTTTAAAGTAGAGACACTACATACTGATATACACCTGAACATCCAGCAGGAGAGGACTCTTTAAAGTAGAGACACTACATACTGATATACACCTGAACATCAGCAGGAGAGGACTCTTAAAGTAGAGACACTACATACTGATATACACCTGAACATCAGCAGGAGAGGACTCTTTAAAGTAGAGACACTACATACTGATATACACCTGAACATCAGCAGGAGAGGACTCTTTAAAGTAGAGACACTACATACTGATATACACCTGAACATCAGCAGGAGAGGACTCTTTAAAGTAGAGACACTACATACTGATATACACCTGAACATCAGCAGGAGAGGACTCTTTAAAGTAGAGACACTACATACTGATATACACCTGAACATCAGCAGGAGAGGACTCTTTAAAGTAGAGACACTACATACTGATATACACCTGAACATCAGCAGGAGAGGACTCTTTAAAGTAGAGACACTACATACTGATATACACCTGAACATCAGCAGGAGAGGACTCTTTAAAGTAGAGACACTACATACTGATATACACCTGAACATCAGCAGGAGAGGACTCTTTAAGTAGAGACACTACATACTGATATACACCTGAACATCAGCAGGAGAGGACTCTTTAAAGTAGAGACACTACATACTGATATACACCTGAACATCAGCAGGAGAGGACTCTTTAAAGTAGAGACACTACATACTGATATACACCTGAACATCAGCAGGAGAGGACTCTTTAAAGTAGAGACACTACATACTGATATACACCTGAACATCAGCAGGAGAGGACTCTTTAAAGTAGAGACACTACATACTGATATACACCTGAACATCAGCAGGAGAGGACTCTTTAAAGTAGAGACACTACATACTGATATACACCTGAACATCAGCAGGAGAGGACTCTTTAAAGTAGAGACACTACATACTGATATACACCTGAACATCAGCAGGAGAGGACTCTTTAAAGTAGAGACACTACATACTGATATACACCTGAACACCAGCAGGAGAGGACTCTTTAAAGTAGAGACACTACATACTGATATACACCTGAACATCAGCAGGAGAGGACTCTTTAAAGTAGAGACACTACATACTGATATACACCTGAACATCAGCAGGAGAGGACTCTTTAAAGTAGAGACACTACATACTGATATACACCTGAACATCAGCAGGAGAGGACTCTTTAAAGTAGAGACACTACATACTGATATACACCTGAACATCAGCAGGAGAGGACTCTTTAAAGTAGAGACACTACATGCTGATATACACCTGAACATCAGCAGGAGAGGACTCTTTAAAGTAGAGACACTACATACTGATATACACCTGAACATCAGCAGGAGAGGACTCTTTAAAGTAGAGACACTACATACTGATATACACCTGAACATCATCAGGAGAGGACTCTTTAAAGTAGAGACACTACATACTGATATACACCTGAACACCAGCAGGAGAGGACTCTTTAAAGTAGAGACACTACATACTGATATACACCTGAACATCAGCAGGAGAGGACTCTTTAAAGTAGAGACACTACATACTGATATACACCTGAACATCAGCAGGAGAGGACTCTTTAAAGTAGAGACACTACATACTGATATACACCTGAACACCAGCAGGAGAGGACTCTTTAAAGTAGAGACACTACATACTGATATACACCTGAACATCAGCAGGAGAGGACTCTTTAAAGTAGAGACACTACATACTGATATACACCTGAACATCAGCAGGAGAGGACTCTTTAAAGTAGAGACACTACATACTGATATACACCTGAACATCATCAGGAGAGGACTCTTTAAAGTAGAGACACTACATACTGATATACACCTGAACATCAGCAGGAGAGGACTCTTTAAAGTAGAGACACTACATACTGATATACACCTGAACATCAGCAGGAGAGGACTCTTTAAAGTAGAGACACTACATACTGATATACACCTGAACATCAGCAGGAGAGGACTCTTTAAAGTAGAGACACTACATGCTGATATACACCTGAACATCAGCAGGAGAGGACTCTTTAAAGTAGAGACACTACATACTGATATACACCTGAACATCAGCAGGAGAGGACTCTTTAAAGTAGAGACACTACAGTGGGACTCTTGTAAAAATGTGTTTTGGAAGTGACTATAGATGGCCAGGCACAAAGGCCATCATTGAATGTCATCCAGAGAACTTCTGCAGGATCGTCTAATACACATGACATAAGAGAGGCTCTCGGACAAAAGATAAACCCCGATGGAGAACAGAAAGCAGAGCACGGAGCAGGAGGGAACATGTCACATCTGCACATGTCAAACAAAAAAGTAGAGTGTTGGAACCTTAGAGCAGCCAGCTGATCTAAATGACTGTGAACAAATCTACACAAGAGGAGGAGCAGTGGCCAAAATCTGACACACACACACACACACACACACACACACACACACACACACACACACACACACACACACACACACACACACACACACACACACACACACACACACACACACACACACACACACACACACACACACACACACACACACACACACACACACACACACACACACACACACACACACACACACACACACACACACACACACACACACACACACACACACACACACACACACACACACACACACACACACACACACACACACACACACACACACACACACACACACAGGGTTATTAACTCTCTGATTAGGGGAGCTTTGCTTCCCTCGTCCCCCGTTCAGTTGTCATGGTGGTATGACCCGAACACTTATTAGCTGACCCCTGGGATTAGTCCAAGCAGAAAGCGGGGGTGGGGTTAAGCCTTCACCTCGAGGTGCTCGCTGCTGTAGCATCTCACCAAAAACTTTAATGAAATTGCCGAGACACGGAGTCAGGAATGTTTCCCCTCTCACCTCTCTTTGCTTTTCCCAGACTCAGACGTCACTCTGAAGAGCATGAGAGCTGCAGAGAAGAACTGCTCATGTTCTCCATGCTTTACCATCTCCCTCATGCTGCTCACAGTGCATGTTTGAAGTCTGTGCATGAATACAACTCTTCTTCTCTCTAGTATTGTTGACAAGAAGTGCACGTCAGAGCTGAAGCTTATCGTCAATAAACATTACAAATAATATGGCAATTATTTCCAGATTCAGTATTTTGTGTCCAAACTTCCCAGAGATCGAAGTGAAGTCTTCAAAGTCCCAAATGATTTAGTGACGTGAAACAAAGGAAGGCAGCCATCTCTACATTCCATCTACTGACACGGTGTCCAATCACAAGACTCACACTGACACGGTGTCCAATCACAAGACTCACGGTCTAATGCATTACAATGTATTACAATACATTAAACGTCTGATCATCTGAGAGACAGTAGGGAAATATTCAAAGTAGAACAAATCCTATTTTAATCGTTTTATCAGAGGTGGGAGAAGTATTCAGATCTTGTACTTGAGTAAAAGTAGAAGTATTCAGGTATTGTACTTGAGTAAAAGTAGAAGTACTCAGATATTGTACTTGAGTAAAAGTAGAAGTACTCAGATCTTGTACTTGAGTAAAAGTAGAAGTACTCAGATCTTGTACTTGAGTAAAAGTAGAAGTATTCAGGTCTGGTACTTGAGTAAAAGTAGAAATACTCAGATCTTGTACTTGAGTAAAAGTAGAAGTACTCAGATCTTGTACTTGAGTAAAAGTAGATGTACTCAGATCTTGTACTTGAGTAAAAGTAGAAGTACTCAGATCTTGTACTTGAGTAAAAGTAGATGTACTCAGATCTTGTACTTGAGTAAAAGTAGAAGTACTCAGATCTTGTACTTGAGTAAAAGTAGAAGTATTCAGGTATTGTACTTGAGTAAAAGTAGAAGTACTCAGATATTGTACTTGAGTAAAAGTAGAAGTTCTCAGATCTTGTACTTGAGTAAAAGTAGAAGTATTCAGGTATTGTACTTGAGTAAAAGTAGAAGTACTCAGATATTGTACTTGAGTAAAAGTAGAAGTACTCAGATCTTGTACTTGAGTAAAAGTAGAAGTACTCAGATCTTGTACTTGAGTAAAAGTAGAAGTATTCAGGTCTGGTACTTGAGTAAAAGTAGAAATACTCAGATCTTGTACTTGAGTAAAAGTAGAAGTACTCAGATCTGGTACTTGAGTAAAAGTAGAAGTACTCAGATCTTGTACTTGAGTAAAAGTAGAAGTACTCAGGTCTGGTACTTGAGTAAAAGTAGAAATACTCAGATCTTGTACTTGAGTAAAAGTAGAAGTACTCAGATCTTGTACTTGAGTAAAAGTAGATGTACTCAGATCTTGTACTTGAGTAAAAGTAGAAGTACTCAGATCTTGTACTTGAGTAAAAGTAGATGTACTCAGATCTTGTACTTGAGTAAAAGTAGAAGTACTCAGATCTTGTACTTGAGTAAAAGTAGAAGTACTCAGATCTTGTACTTGAATAAAAGTAGAAGTACTCTGATCTTGTACTTGAGTAAAAGTAGAAGTACTCAGATCTTGTACTTGAGTAAAAGTAGAAGTATTCAGGTCTGGTACTTGAGTAAAAGTAGAAATACTCAGATCTTGTACTTGAGTAAAAGTAGAAATACTCAGATCTTGTACTTGAGTAAAAGTAGAAGTACTCAGATCTTGTACTTGAGTAAAAGTAGAAGTACTCAGATCTTGTACTTAAGTAAAAGTAGAAATACTCAGATCTTGTACTTGAGTAAAAGTAGAAGTACTCAGATCTTGTTCTTGAGTACAAGTAGAAGTACTCAGATCTTGTGCTTGAGTAAAAGTAGAAGTACTCTGATCTTGTACTTGAGTGAAAGTAGAAGTACTCAGATCTTGTACTTGAGTAAAAGTAGAAGTACTCAGATCTTGTTCTTGAGTACAAGTAGAAGTACTCAGATCTTGTGCTTGAGTAAAAGTAGAAGTACTCAGATCTTGTACTTGAGTAAAAGTAGAAGTACTCAGATCTTGTACTGCAGTAAAAGTAGAAGTACTCAGATATTGTACTTGAGTAAAAGTAGAAGTACCAGAGTGTAGGAATACTCTGTTACAGTAAAAGTCCTCATTCAAAATGTTCCTCAAGTGAAAGTAGAAAAGTATTCTCATCAAAATATAGTGAAAGACAGTGAAAGTAGTCGTTGTGCTGATTGGTCCATTTCAGAATAATATATCTGATATGTTTTATAATGATTGATCATTAAAGTGTTAATCACGTTATTCCCTCAATTCAACATCGTTTATACCATTTTGTATTAGCTAATAATTAGTCAGATAAAATAAAGTGAAATAATACAATATGTTGTTTTATAGTTTGAACGCATTGTATTTCTCTTGTGTCTGCCCTGAATACATGTACTGGATTAAAAAGTATGACAAATTGAAAACTCCGGTAAATACAATTAATCTCAAATGTGTCCTTAAATTAAGTACATACGTGTGTGCGTGCGTGTGCGTGCGTGTGTGCGTACATGCAGTGATGAAAAGTAGCTAAACACAGTACTTGAGTAAACGTGTCATGTATTTGTATCTTAATGTATGAGTACTTCTACTCCACTCTTTTACCTGACAGCTTTTACAGATTCAGATTATTAGCTAATACCAATTATTAATTAATCAATAAACACTGATATAATTATAGGATCAAATATTCAGCAGCAGTTGATCAAGTCATGACACTGAGCTGCACCTTCACCAGCTGTGATGATGAACACACTAATGCATCAATCGTCATAATCCACTCACTTCATATACGATTCTGCACAACGACTACTTTCACTTGTGCCTCTTTCAGTTCAGTGTTGCATGAAGGACTGATCCTCCACTCCTCCAGCAGCACTTCCTCCTCTCTGCGCCTCTGGAGGCAGATGTGGCCGCAGATCGTGCGCTGTGCGCGGCAGAGGAATGTGAAGAACTCCGGCCACAAGGGAAGCTTCCCCCGGAGGAGCAGGGAGAGAGGCTCCACACACACTAACACACTGAACTGAACTCTGCACGCAGGAGGAGCAGGGAGAGAGAGGAGGCTTACCTTGAGAGAATACAATCCACAGTCTGTGCGCTGCAGCAGCCTCTATCCACAGTTAGAATCCAGCGTGCGTGTGTGTATCGTCCTTAGTGTACACATTGAGCCTCTCTGCTCAACAACAGCTCAATCAAGTGAAGCGCACCCTCTTAAACAGGCTGGAAGTGGGAGGGGCTCAGTGCGCGTGCCCGAGGCGCGCTGCACCTGCGACAACAAAAAACAACAGCAGGAAAGATGTCTTATTTTGAAAGGTGTTTGATTGTAAAATATATTTTATTGTGAAAGATGTTTGTTTGTAAAATATGTTTTATTGTAAAATATGTTTTATTTGAAGGATGTTTTTATTATGAATATGTTCACATACCAGTCATTTATTTTCCTCATTGTAGCGACCAGAGAGAGGGGGGATATATGCAGTCCCTGATAGTGTTACGTTATTATGAGAGTGCTCTACTTGTTTGATTCTGTAATTGTATATTATATATATATATATATATATACACATTTATATTTTGTGTGTGTGTGTATATGTCCTCATCTGTAGCCTGTTATTGTCTCACTATACCACACTGTCAATTAATTAAAAGTAATTATAAAACGGACAAGTCAAATAAAGCAATCTGATTGGTTCTTAGCCGTGATATAATGAGTGTATATCACGGGTAGAATTGTAGTTACTTTTCACAACAAGTCAGTATCCCTCCGCGTCTGAGAAACAGCTACAACCGTTACAGCTGTTACATTACGTCAGTTACGAAACTAACTAACAAACAAAGCTTAAGATGGAAACATGTAAGGTTAACTTCGACCGCAAGTAAGCAGGAACACAGCAGAAATACACCAACCATGCCTCCGCAGTACCACCATTCAAAAGCTTTCTGATGCGGGTCTTGAAAGCAGAGAAATGATGAGTTACTGCTTCTACTATGGAAGCCGGAGAAAGTGGAGCAATATTCTCGCCATGCCAAGCAACCGCCTGGAACAACCTCAGCCTAGTACAAGTGACCTCGTAAGCCATGCTACTGATGCTGGACAGGTTTTCAGTGGCTGCACAATAAACGGCAACAAACACATGAATGTAAATAAATAGCCAACTAATGGATCAACGCTCTCTGTCTAATATGTTCGCTAGCTGTTAGTGTTGTTGCATAGCAACCACCTCGCACTATGTTTCGTGCAGAAGGCAACGGAGGGACTATTTTATTTTGAACATCTTTATTTACTAATTCAAACTATTTAAATTAGAGTGTGTATTTTTCTTTCATATTGCCACACTTGGTAACCGTTTTATAAAAGCAACAGCTCACTTCAGGCCGTGATATATCCACTTTGCATCTGGCCGAAACTTAGCTGTGATATAATGACCATATACCAGTGCTTCTCAAAGTGTGGTCCGCGGACCACTGGTGGTCCGTGAGCGCCCCCTAGTGGTCCGTGAGTATATTGGTAACATTTCACATTTGAAATAAATAAATACATTTAAGTTTTCCGCACTCTCGCGGGAATATCTCTGCAATGGAGCGAGCTTAAGTTTCACTTTCGATTGCATGATATAGCCCAGCGCAACACCTTCGTCACACATGTTGCCACTTGTTTGTACCATTTTCAGGCGATTTCTAAAAAACAATGTGTTTTTGGATATTTGTAGAGTTAGGTGGTCCGCGAGTGGTTTTTTATTGGTTAAGTGGTCCTTGGTATGAAAAAGTTTGAGAAACACTGCCATATACCACGGCCTGTCGTGAGCTATTGCGTAAGTATATAAGTGGTCATGAAGACATCTGTCCATCAGACAGAGGGCTGCTGTGCCTCCTGTCATCATTAATGAACGTCTCTTTAAAATGACCGCTCAGAGGAGAGGAGTTCTTATTTCTCTAACCGCCTGCTGCTTCCCCTCCTCTCTCCTCGGTTCCCCTCCTCGACTCCTCTCTCCTCGGTTCCCCTCCTCGACTCCTCTCTCCTCCTCTCTCCTCGGTTCCCCTCCTCGACTCCTCTCTCCTCTGTTCCCCTCCTCGACTCCTCTCTCCTCCTCTCTCCTCGGTTCCCCTCCTCGACTCCTCTCTCCCCGGTTCCCCTCCTCGACTCCTCCGCTTGCATCTCATGGGGGCGGGACTAAGACACGAGGATAGGAGTTGAGGAGAGGAGACGAGGAGGGGAAATTAGAGAAATGGGAAACCTCTCATGGTATTCAAGGCAGCAGAATAAACAGAAACATGAAAAGTCAAAAGAGAAGTGCTTTCAAATAAAGTGTTCACCTCACTAAATGAAGAACATGAGAGGAATAAGAGTACATCAAAACACAAGAAAGGAACAAGGTGTGATTAAAAACCAATGAACCCAGGGGGGTATACTACGAAGCAGGATTTTCGCTTAGCCGACTAACTTCAGGGAAAACTCGGGATTTCCGGTCCTACGAAGCTGGTTCACTTTTTAGCGGGCTAGATCTCCATGGTGACTTATCCTGGAACCTAGCCTGTGCTCCGAAGCCGGATAGGTTCCAGGATAAGAGATCAACTCAGTGAAAGCACCGCCTGCTGACCTATCAGAGCTCAGTGTGCGGAGGAAATACCGTTTAAACTGCCGTTGCAGGAAAGACGGCCGGCCAAAATCACCGACTGTGTGAACGTGAACAT